>JAYESA010002232.1:0-27536 GCA_036927795.1 Iris macrosiphon
TGACTGTTATCCCCGAACGAAGTTCACATACCTATCCTAGACATGTCAGACTATTTTCCTGTATTTTGTGCAAGTCCCAGATACTTTATTTTGAGCCTCGTTTGAGACGCACAAATATCGTTACAAAAGTCCGTATTTATTTCCTATTTAATTTCCTGCTCTTTATCCATCTCTGTACCCCTAGGGATTTGAGGCCCAACATGCACCTGTTTTGGCCAAACAAAATACGTTAATTTTCTACACTAAGTATACTACATTTAGTGTATTGACACCGTAGAAAAATTATGACCCTACCTGCCTCTAAATAATTAGAGAACACCGTGCGCAATATTTATTAATTAATTAAATACGGTGACCCGTATCACCCAGAAACCAGGTCCAACCCCTGCCCAGACTCACCCCCATTTCCCCAGGGCCCTCACATAGCAATTTCCCTCAATTCTGTGAATTTTAGAATTTTCAGGAATCGGCTATTTTTCCAGACAATTTCGTAAATTGCGCAATTTCACAAAATATGACCATTATGCAATTTATAAAATTACAGGGACTATCCTACAAATTGCAGTGCGAGGTGTCACCCCCTCATTGGCCGGTGAACCTGCGCCGTCCATTGGGAGGCGGGACTCACCCGAAAATATCCCGAAAATATCCTATAAATATCCTGTAAAATATCTCAGGATATTTACTTAAAATATTATTATATTCTTTTATAAAAGAAAAGAAAAGTAAATAAAAGAAAAATAAAAATCCTAAAAAAAAACCTACCCCCCCCACATCCGCTGACCCCCCCGGCCGCCGGCGGCGAGCTCCCCCGCCGGAGCCAACCCCTCCCCGCCCCTGGCCGGAGCCGAGCCCCCCCCGCTGGCCCTCTCCTCCCTCGGCCTCCTCCTCCTCCTTTCCTCCTCCCCGCCGCTCCCTCTCTCCTCTCTCCCTCTTCCTCTCCTCATCCTCCCCGGCCGGAGCCGACCCCGCCGGCCGGAGCCGACCCCCGACCTCCGTCCGCCTTCCTCCTCCTCCACTTCTTCTCCACCACCACCGCCAGCCCCATCACAGTCCGCCGCCACCACCATCCTCCACCACCAGCACCAACGCCACCACCACCTCTCCTCTCCTCCCAGTCGACTCCGGTCAGCCCCTCCTAGCCGCTCCGGCTTCGGCCGACTCAGCCGAGCAGCTCGCCGTCGAGGCCAGTCGACTCCGGCAGCGTTCAGATGCCCTAGGGAGGACACGGACACAGCCGTCCCTGACCCTGACACGTGTCGGACACGTGTCGGACACGAGAAATGCAAGTTTCTGGAGCCCTATTCAGGTACTCATATATCTCTACTCGTAATTCCGATTTCAATTCCGTCAGTTGCGTCGTGTAGACTATGTAACCATCTCGGTGCCCGTGCAACCCGCTCGGAGCATCACGTCCTGTGGCGATCGCGAACCGCGATCCAAATACAGGAAAATCAATGACCCGATTCACCCCGGAACTGGGTACGTCCCGCCAAACGGGACAACTTGGTCGCACGCGGTCTTTACCGAAACGTGCGCAACGTTAATACGGACGTGTGGGATTTCGTAGAAGTTGATTTGGATGTGCGTGCACACCGGAATCAACGCGTATCCGCCGACACCGCCCCGTATCCGTCAGTTCTGGAACATGCTGTAACTTTGTGTACACACGTCAGATCGAGACGAAACTTGCGCCATCGGACTCGTAGCAATACGCTGGTCCTGTGAGCCAAGTTTGGTTCGATTCTGAGAACGTTGACAAAATCTCGTATCGTGGGCCCCACAGGCTCCACCTGACGGGCGATTTTGTGACCGGCTCATCGGAATCCAATTCTGGAAGTTCCGTTGGGTTCGTATCGACGTTCTGGACTTGTTGACACTAAGTTTGGCGAATTTGGAGATCTTTGACCCTGACACGCTTTTCGGTGCAAAGTGGCCCATATGTGGACTTCGCTTTGACCGAAAATTGTCATTTTTGCCCCTGTGTCCAAATTGGACTTAAGGACAGGCGTTTCTAGCTATTTGATATTTTCTGAGATTGTTAGTGATGTTTATTTCAGCATCCGGAGACTTTCCTTCTGAGGCCATAGTTTCTGACACTTGGTATTTGACATCTGGATATTACATTTACAGCTCTCTTGCCAGGCAAGTATACCTTGCCTTGTTGTACTATTTAAATTCAATTATTGCTAGTTACATGTTTATCTATATTTATATTATATAAATGTGCGCGTCCGAGAAAACTCGGGTGTAGTCAACGAAGGCGTTGACGTTAGGACTTGTGTCTGACCTAGTGTCTAGTAGACCCACCTAAAGTTGTGAAGTTATTGATATAACTTCTCAGGCCTTGACACGTATCATTACACATCACAGAGTGAGTACATGTAGGGACGCGTGCCTCATGCGCGACTGGCCATTAGTGTGAGCAACACGTGTAGCGGTATTTAGCTGAGTTGTTTATTTTATTGAGACTTGCATTATAGTTTGAGATGTCCACGTCATTTTTATGACTTGTATATCTACATTGGGCGGGAAAGACACTTAGTAGGCGTATGGGACACCCCCCTCCTTGATTGTTTTTGTCACGCCCCGATCTCCCGCAGGCAAATCGGCCGTTCCCGCTAGGCGGGAATCACCCTCGCCAGCGCTCCCGCGGAACGATCGCTTGACCCATCCGGGCGTGATGCCGCACGAGCGTGATCCACGCCCGTGCAAGGCCATGGTTCATTGGCTGGCGGTTAGAGTTCTAAGCCACAGAGTCGCACAGATTGTCCGAGTGCAGCAGAGTCATGAACGCATAGCGATTCGGTAACAAGTTCTCTGAGTTGACAAATATAGCGGAAGCATTGAAACACAAGTTGAAGTAAAGCAAGCTCTTTTATTGATATGAACATGTGTTACAGGCGGCGTATAGCCGATATTACAAATCGTTCGAGCCTCTCTCTCTGAAACAGTAAAAGCGTGCCAAGTGGCTAATATTGTGGAATGATTGTAGAGACGATGTTCAGGCGAGTTCGGGCTATGTTCACAACATTATGTCTTGTATATGTGCTTCAGTCCCGGACGCACCGTTGCTTCGGAGTGATGTCCACGCCTTAGCACGTACGTTGGAGGTGTCCGTACCGAACGAGGTTCTCCCACACCCTGCACACAAACTGGTGGATTATCAGTACATTGAATGCACTGGTGGGGAAGCTACTCGCCCGCTCGACAAATCCAAACACGTAATACAAGTTCCGTGCACAACTATTAAGTTGTCTTTCTAGTTGCCTTAGGATCAGTTTCATGCAAGATTTGAATAGCCTATCGTGTCGGGCAGTGCGCCGTGCGATGTTTGAGGAAACACGGCGAGACTTACCATCTCCTTCCCTGTCCAAGGCAAACTTGAGGCAAACATGTTAATTCATGCACGGGGCAAGTATAAGCATTCAGGAGGCAAGCATATGCAAACACGAGGGTCATTTTAACAGGATCGTTCAGGTGTTTATTTGTTCTTGATGCGATGCAGTGACTCGCACGCGGATAGCCGCTAAGTGAGGATGACTTATCTATATGACGTTAGTCGCTGGCATAGCCATAAAGGACCGTTTATAGTCTTTGAACAAGGATGGAATGCAACAAAGATTCGTTGTTGGTTGCAGACCATCCTGTCCGCACGTGAGACTATCGTGATGTTCCATCCGGACCGGAACGGCCCCAGTGCCCCGGTGACCGCCCGTGGAACCGTTAAACCTTGTTTCCAAGTTGTCCGCGACATGCAGGTCAGGGCCAGTTCTAATCTATAACTTGATATGATAATCCATGATTCGTGATCTGAACGAGCGTTTGCTCCAAGAGCTGAAATACGTGGATTCGTTACATGACGTGATTCTCGTTCAGACATAAACTTGATGTGATTATCATTCAGTTGCACGTGACGTGATTCTCGTTCAGTATACATTTTCCCTGATGCGTGCCCCTGGTTCGGGGATTGCCTTGGCGACCCAATGGTCCCGGATACTTGCAGGTTCGTTCAGGCACGGAACGACTACGTAGTAGTCTCCCGAGGTTTGGATGAAAACATGGCAACACACAAGCAGACAAGCATGCGTTTCTAAGGAACATAAGTAGGCACGTTGCTCGGACCCGAAGGTAAGTCGAGAGTTGAAACCGTTAAGGGACTTAGCATGCGAGGGTCTGAACATAAGCAGAGTTTCAATTTCCATGTTCTAGCAAGCAATACAAGTTGGGATTATTCCCTTAGCTAGGTGCGTTGGATTTATTAGCATGCAGGGGGGTGATTCACCTAGCGACTAGCATAAATATTCCAGATTTTATGTGTGCTGGCTAAGCAAAGACAAGTTCACCGTAGCCACCCACCTTAGCGATGATTCGCCTCGGTAGAGTGATACGTCAAGCGAGCCTCTGAAAGTCCAAGCCGGATTCCTGTAGGGACAAGTCTGGATATTTTTTGCTTCTCTTTGAGGCAAGGCGGGTCGGGACAGTTGCACTATTGCCGATTGAGTCGGCAGTCCGCTTGAGCGGAACGGGGTGTTACATCCTACCCAACTCAGAAAAAGTCTCGTCCTCGAGACTTACTGAGGACAAGCAGTAATCTAGGTTGAGGCAATCCTAGACAAGTCGTTGTACTTGTTCATTTGGATATTCACTTGCACAAGCGTCGAAATCAGCATATCGCTTAGACTGGATCGTGCGCACTTTCGAAGGTACCCTCTAGCGTGAGCACGTCAACCAGCTCAGTGATAGCGAAGTCTCAGCACTCGAGTTTCACCTTTTCCTAAGTCTTGGGTGGTGCACTAGTTCAAGGCGTCCCTCGAATAGATGCATTCAACCAAATTTGGAGTTAGTAAAAATCGGACAAGCTACTAGCGATACTCTCAAGGGTTCGCACAGGTTGGCACAAAGGCCACTCGCAGCATACAACCGGACAAGCAATCATATCATTCAAAACACATTTTAAAAGTATTTAGACTTATTGTTGGAACATCCCATCGAGGCATTGAGAGAGAGCGTGCACATAACCCACGAACGAGCTTTCGAAACAGAGATATCGAATTGGAGTCCAAAGGCGTAGAAGCCAGGCTCTGATACCAACATGTCACGCCCCGATCTCCCGCAGGCAAATCGGCCGTTCCCGCTAGGCGGGAATCACCCTCGCCAGCGCTCCCGCGGAACGATCGCTTGACCCATCCGGGCGTGATGCCGCACGAGCGTGATCCACGCCCGTGCAAGGCCATGGTTCATTGGCTGGCAGTTAGAGTTCTAAGCCACAGAGTCGCACAGATTGTCCGAGTGCAGCGGAGTCATGAACGCATAGCGATTCGGTAACAAGTTCTCTGAGTTGACAAATATAGCGGAAGTATTGAAACACAAGTTGAAGTAAAGCAAGCTCTTTTATTGATATGAACATGTGTTACAGGCGGCGTATAGCCGAGATTACAAATCGTTCGAGCCTCTCTCTCTGAAACAGTAAAGCGTGCCAAGTGGCTACAATTGTGGAATGATTATAGAGACGATGTTCAGGCGAGTTCGGGCTATGTTCACAACATTATGTCTTGTATATGTGCTTCAGTCCCGGATGCACCGTTGCTTCGGAGTGATGTCCACGCCTTAGCACGTACGTTGGAGGCGTCCGTACCGAACGAGGTTCTTCCGCACCCTGCACACAAACTGGTGGATTATCAGTACATTGAATGCACTGGTGGGGAAGCTACTCGCCCGCTCGACAAATTCAAACACGTAATACAGGTTCCATGCACAACTATTAAGTTGTCTTTCTAGTTGCCTTAGGATCAGTTTCATGCAAGATTTGAATAGCCTATCGTGTCGGGCAGTGCGCCGTACGATGTTTGAGGAAACACGGCGAGACTTACCATCTCCTTCCCTGTCCAAGGCAAACTTGAGGCAAACATGTTAATTCATGCACGGGGCAAGTATAAGCATTCAGGAGGCAAGCATATGCAAACACGAGGGTCATTTTAACAGGATCGTTCAGGTGTTTATTTGTTCTTGATGCGATGCAGTGACTCGCACGCGAATAGCCGCTAAGCGAGGGTGACTTATCTATATGACGTTAGTCGCTGGCATAGCCATAAAGGACCATTTATAGTCTTTGAACAAGGATGGAATGCAACAAAGATTCGTTGTTGGTTGCAGACCATCCTGTCCGCACGTGAGACTATCGTGATGTTCCATCCGGACCGGAACGGCCCCAGTGCCCCGGTGACCACCCGTGGAACCGTTAAACCTTGTTTCCAAGTTGTCCGCGACATGCAGGTCAGGGCCAGTTCTAATCCATAACTTGATATGATAATCCATGATTCGTGATCTGAACGAGCGTTTGCTCCAAGAGCTGAAATACGTGGATTCGTTACATGACGTGATTCTCGTTCAGACATAAACTTGATATGATTATCATTCAGTTGCACGTGACGTGATTCTCGTTCAGTATACATTTTCCCTGATGCGTGCCTCTGGTTCGGGGATTGCCTTGGCGACCCAATGGTCCCGGATACTTGCAGGTTCGTTCAGGCACGGAACGACTACGTAGTAGTCTTCCGGGGTTTGGATGAAAACATGGCAACACACAAGCAGACAAGCATGCATTTCTAAGGAACATAAGTAGGCACGTTGCTCGGACCCGAAGGTAAGTCGAGAGTTGAAACCGTTAAGGGACTTAGCATGCGAGGGTCTGAACATAAGCAGAGTTTCAATTTCCATGTTCTAGCAAGCAATACAAGTTGGGATTATTCCCTTAGCTAGGTGCGTTGGATTTATTAGCATGCAGGGGGGTGATTCACCTAGCGACTAGCATAAATATTCCAGATTTTATGTGTGCTGGCTAAGCAAAGACAAGTTCACCGTAGCCACCCACCTTAGCGATGATTCGCCTCGGTAGAGCGATACGTCAAGCGAGCCTCTGAAAGTCCAAGCCGGATTCCTGTAGGGACAAGCCTGGATATTTTTTGCTTCTCTTTGAGGCAAGACGGGTCGGGACAGTTGCACTATTGCCGATTGAGTCGGCAGTCCGCTTGAGCGGAACGGGGTATTATAGTTTTATCCTTCGTACCATGCTCCTCGGAGATGGTCGATTGCAGAGTGCCCTTGAGTTAGGGGGCATATGACACATATACTAGCCAGTCCCGACGATTGGTGAATTACGTCAGCATATGTCTAGCCACACATTCCCATGCGTACCACAAGGTCTTTAAATTGCATTCACTTAGATGGTTAGCACACCCCATTTATTTATCCAGTATTTACATTATGGCATGTTATTTTTCTGTATCTTGCTACGTCCCTCTGAGGACCTGGTCCTCTGCCAGGTGTTTACGTTCTTGAGTATTCGCAGGAGCACAGATCCGGACAGGCTACTTATATTTTCCGAGGAGGTCTTCTCTTCGAGCCTCGGGATTGTCAGATGTTCTTATATGGTGTGTATCTGGTTCATTTTTATATTCTATTTCGGCAGTAGATTTGTTTCCATCCGACTGTCATTCTTTAGGTACTTTACTGTTGAGATCTAGTTACCTGATTATTGGTTATTCCTGTATATGTGATATTCTGTGGATGAGATTTAGATATTACCCTGTGACTTGTGATTAAATTATACCACTGGTGAACTATTGTTCATTATACAGCGTACGCACGTATATATGGTTTCCATATATTGGAGTTGCCATATATACGGGCGGCTGGCATAGTTACGTATCCTAGTCCTACGTATTTTGGGACTGGGGTGTGACACTGTGTCGTAACCCCGTATCGGAGGAAAACTCCCAAAATCAATCCGTTTTATCAAATTGACGAGATACGGCCTACACGTACCTAATTATGGATACAACACTAGTTACAAACAAGCAATCACATATCATTTAGATCTATTAGACCCAATGACAACCACTACATGTGCCAATCTCGGAATTCTCCCAAAATTGACACCAAATTGGACATAACTTCCACCGTAGGTCTCCGATGAACCTAAAACTAATTCCTATGGGTAGCCTATGCATGTGGGTTAGTTTCTTATGGTTAAATCTCAGATCTAGAGTCTATTAGAAGAGGGAAAACTGAAATGTACCTATTGGGAGATGGATTCCCAATGAAGAGTCTCCAATTACAAAGTAGCTTCTCTTCTTGTAGATCTTGGCCTCCTCTTCCTTGCTCCTTACTTCCTTCTTGTAGATCCTTGATGCAGAAACCTTAATTGAGAATTAGAAAAGGAATTTGTGAAAAATTGTGAAGGAATGATGAGGGAAATGAAGGAAATTGGAAGAGGGAAATGGTATATATAAAGAATTGAGAAATTTGTGAAGTAAATAATTTCTCTCTCCTCTTGAGGTGGTCGGCCTTATATACTCCTCCAAGCAATGTGAAATATCTCAATTATCCCTTGGGGTCTCTCATGAAGAAATTAATTAGGGAGAGAATGTTCTAGTCTAATGGTTTCTCTAATTAATCCAACCTCCTAATCTATGGGCCTAATTCATGGGCTCAAACTAAACTCATCCAAAATGTTGGTTCATGCATTCTAATAAATAGGTTAGGTCCACTACACAAGTCTAAAATAAATCTAAAACTAGCAAACAATAAATAATACAATAATTAAATAATCATGCATGCACAAATATTAAATACAATAATCCTTAAATAAATATTACCCATATTAATTATCAAACTACCCTTAAGTGAAAATGTGAGGGTGACATTATCCAAAGCTACTACTAAACTACTAATCTCAATCCATAGAAATAAGAATATCAAGATTGGATATGACGTATTAAGGTTGTCCACCCAGTAATAAACTATTAAGGTTATCCACCCAGTAATAAAACTTCTCAAACAAGCCCAAGAAGTACAATAGGAATTTCAAATACTAGTTTAGTGCAATAAAGTAATAACATAATGAATATAACTACGAAAACTAAAGAATAAAAGTATACTTAGTAATACCTGAATTTGAGAAGAGAACCATCTATGTTTCTGAGGGGTAAGCTCTATATGATCCCGCTCACCTAGCCTCGAAGAAAACTAGGTCCTTTGTCACTCCACGTTCTAAATATATGTATTTCTACAATTAGTTTATTATGTGTCTTGCATCTTTGTATTTTCTATGTATCTAGTATCGATAAGGTATATTGTACTCGTATTGCGAGTATTTGTCACTCTATGTTCCAGATTTTTGTATTTATATAGGTATTTTATCTTGTATCCCATATTTTTGTATTTTCCTGTATCTAGTATCGATACGGTATTATGTACTCATGCTAGACATACTTGTATCTGATATTAGGCCCATGTATCTTGGATTTCTATTAATGTCTTGAGAGTTGTACGGACGGACCGTTCGTAAACCAGCTGTTTGAATAAAACAAATAAAGGGGTTTGTACGAAGCTCTTTTGGTTTACAAACTCAGGCTATTAAACTCTCCTGGTATACAAAACACTATCAGAGGTATTATGAACATGATAGGTTTTGAAAATTCACCTGGCGAGTCGCCATTTTGTTTGAGATAAAACAAATAGAGGGTTTGTACGAAACCTTTTTGTTTGCAAACAAGAAAAGAAAACTATAATTAATCCTATACGAGGAAGTTAAGTACAATAAAAATGATTCTGGGGAAAAATTGCTATAGGAGTCTGATCTGCGGTCGATCACTTTGTCCCTTGGACCACATGATGATGAAGAAGTGCTGTAGAAGAAGAAGAAGCTTTAAATATTGCAGGAGGGATTGGATTCTTGTTGCCAGAGTCGTCAATCACTACTCTCTATCTGTGCTCTCTGTCTCTCTGATCTCTTGATCTTTTTCTTTTTTTCGATCTTTCGACCCTGATCTCCTGTGACCGGTGTCACGCCCCGAGGCGTCCCCCGAGTCGTGACCGCCGTGCGGGCCTGGAGTTGCGCCCGCACAAGGCTTTAATGATTTGCATAGCAAGCACATATTCAGAGTACGCAGATAAATTGAAACACAGATTTGAAATATAGAAAAGTTCTCTTTATTGATAATGAACATCTATTACAAACTCTTGAACGAGTTAGCTAATATGCCGAACGGCTTACAAAGGGTTGACTCAAAATGAGATAGCAGTCCTGTACATTACATCCCTTTATAAACTCAAAACGATAAGGACCTCCAGGCTGGAGGATCGCTTTGCCACGGAGCTGCATTTGTGTATGAAGAGTTGCAGCTTCTGGCTTCAAAAGGCTTCGGGGGCGTGGTGAAGATGTGCCAACAGTTGGACTGGATCGGGAAGACGACTTCGGCTCCTCGCTCGGTTCGCCTTGGTGCGGAGAACCTGTTTCAACGAGGGTCAGCATATCGAAACATGCTGGTGAAGGCGAGCTAGCCTGACTATACCAATCAACACATTGTTTAGTGAAGCATGCATATTTTTGTGGGTTTCTATCTTGCCTTAGTTCATTTACAAGTAAGCAGCATATTGAATTTACTGAAATGAACGTGCCACCGTTCGGTGGATTTTACCTGACCGTCTGAATTACCTGCACAATACTTACCATGCCTTCCCTGAAACGAAGACACAAGTTAGTATGCAATAGGTTTAAATATACATAGGATCACTGGCTTGATGCCACGAAGGGACGGGTTATAGTCTCAAGACACAAATGATATATACCGCAGGTGGCGAGCCCCGCTGCATAACACTTTGCCCCATAACATACGACTATACATACGTTCCGTCCGGATCGGATCGGTCCCGGCGCCCCGGTGACCGTCCGCGGAACTCATAACATACCTTGTGCACAAGTCGTCCGTGATCGAGAATACTCATAGAATTTGTTCCATAGCATACAGTTTTGTATAGTCATCCTGACAGTTTATTTCATAACAAGCATATATTTCCATACTTAGCACGATTCATAGAACAGTTATAGACGAACTAGCATACAGGATGATAACCGTTCATAAGTTTGTTTGACAAGCATAATAACCAAGTTATTCTCTTTTATCTTGGTTTCTTTTATTATTTCTTGGTATCGTTTGATCGGGGCGAAGGAGTGAGGCTTGGAAGCAGGGCTAGCTAATCGGGTTGGTAGCCACTCACTTAGATTTTTGGAAAGAAGAAGGAAAGAGGCGCTTCACGACTCCGCTCGCAAGCCGCCTACTGCTCGTTCACCTGCACACGAACAGCTCGATTAATACTTCTTCCTCTCTTTCCAATCTCGGAATAGAAGTGCAAGTCAATGAACGAAAACAATGAAAACCATCGAAACCGTTCAAGGAAAACAAGCAAATCCCAAAACCAACTCAAAGTACGAAAGCAACAAGCGACATCGAAAACCGAGGCAATAAAAGATAGCAGCGGAGAGGTCCCTCCTGACTCTGCCGCTAAGCCGATCCTTGGGGCGCGGTCCACTGAATATGGGAATCGATTTCGAAGAAACAAATCCATAACGAGGACGAGTTCTTAATTCAATCTATCCCGATCGAACGATACCGTCTTGTGTTTCTTAGCCGCGCTCTCCGCACCGGGAGAACGGGGCGCTACATCCTACCCAACCAATTGAAAGTTTCATCCCAAAACTTAAGAATAGAACCAACCGTTAGGGGTTATTGGGTTGAGGCAGGAATTTAGAGGGGAGTGGACAATCCCGAGCTACGTGGCCAGGCCCGCCACAGTTGAAGCATAGACCTTTTCTGCTGTAACATCTCTCCGTGGAGTGTCCTTGCCTTTTACAGAAATCACAGAACGGTCTCGGGTTTCCTTTATGGCGACCACCGTCTTTGTGTCGTTTTGCAGCATTGTTTCCTCCATCGTCGCTTTAGCGTTTGTGACTGGATGTATGCACAGCGTCGACAGAAACGTGAGGATATTGTGGTTCGAGAGATAGGGCATGGTTCATGACTTCACGCATTGTCCCGTACTGATTATTGACCACGTGCGAATGGATGGCAGGACGGAGACCACCTTCAAACCTTCTAGCTCGACTCGCTGCATCAGGTAAATAGGCCCTAGCGAATTTGGAGAGTCGGTTGAATTCGGCGGAGTACTCTTTAACTGTCATCCTGCCTTGCCTCAGTTGTACGAAGTTATTTTCCATTTGACGTTGTACTGGAGGCGGTATAAACTCCTCTTCAAACGCGGCATGAAAGGTCGTCCACGAGATCGCCTCCTCTCCGTGATCAAATTGGAGAGATCGTCGATGCACGTCCCACCAATCGTGTGCGTTGAGGCAGAGCTGCAGTTGCGCGCAGGCTACGCGCTTATCTTCGGGGACCTCTAGCAGAGTGAAGTGGTCTTCAATCTCGGCTAGCCAATCTAGGGCTACCACTGCGTCCTCAGTCCCGTCGAATGGGGTGTTACAAACTTTCTTGAAGTGTCCCAAGTTGAAGGCAGTCACGTCCCTCGGCCTTGGAATCTGAGGCGTCTCCACTTCAAGCACGGGCTGTTCCACCGGAGTCGTTGCTGTTGCGGCGGAATGGTTGGCAGCCAAAGTCTGAACGATTTGTTGCAGGGCATCTACCTGCTTCTGTTGGACTGAGAATCGGGTCTTTAGATTACTCTCGAGCTTGGCTTGGCGAGCATCGTCTCGTTGTCGTTGCGATTCTAACATTTGCATTACCCGCTCAAGTGGGTCGACTTGAGACATGCCTCTTTGGCTTCGAGAGCTTCCCGAATTGCCCGAGCTGCTTTCTTGTGTTTCGATCGGTGGTTGCGCTGCAGATTGCGCTGGATCCATTCCTTCAAAAGAAGGTAAATTACATTAGGATCATAATGTATTATGGACTTATTGCATGAACGTATCTCATTTTGGCCTAGCGAGTTCAAGAGTTCGCACAGGAATTTCGATCGTTAAAGGAACTTTTCCAGCACGAAGTCTAAGGAACTTTGAATCTGTGCTCTGATACCACTATGTCACGCCCCGAGACGTCCCCCGAGTCGTGACCGCCGTGCGGGCCTGGAGTTGCGCCCGCACAAGGCTTTAATGATTTGCATAGCAAGCACATATTCAGAGTACGCAGATAAATTGAAACACAGATTTGAAACATAGAAAAGTTCTCTTTATTGATAATGAACATCTATTACAAACTCTTGAACGAGTTAGCTAATATGCCGAACGGCTTATAAAGGGTTGACTCAAAATGAGATAGCAGTCCTGTACATTACATCCCTTTATAAACTCAAAACGATAAGGACCTCCAGGCTGGAGGATCGCTTTGCCACGGAGCTGCATTTGTGTATGAAGAGTTGCAGCTTCTGGCTTCAAAAGGCTTCGGGGGCGCGGTGAAGATGCGCCAACAGTTGGACTGGATCGGGAAGACGACTTCGGCTCCTCGCTCGGTTCGCCTTGGTGCGGAGAACCTGTTTCAACGAGGGTCAGCATATCGAAACATGCTGGTGAAGGCGAGCTAGCCTGACTATACCAATCAACACATTGTTTAGTGAAGCATGCATATTTTTGTGGGTTTTTATCTTGCCTTAGTTCATTTACAAGTAAGCAGCATATTGAATTTACTGAAATGAACGTGCCACCGTTCGGTGGATTTTACCTGACCGTCTGAATTACCTGCACAATACTTACCATGCCTTCCCTGAAACGAAGACACAAGTTAGTATGCAACAGGTTTAAATATACATAGGATCACTGGCTTGATGCCACGAAGGGACGGGTTATAGTCTCAAGACACAAATGATATACACCGCAGGTGGCGAGCCCCGCTGCATAACACTTTGCCCCATAACATACGACTATACATACGTTCCGTCCGGATCGGATCGGTCCCGGCGCCCCGGTGACCGTCCGCGGAACTCATAACATACCTTGTGCACAAGTCGTCCGTGATCGAGAATACTCATAGAATTTGTTCCATAGCATACAGTTTTGCATAGTCATCCTGACAGTTTATTTCATAACAAGCATATATTTCCATACTTAGCACGATTCATAGAACAGTTATAGACGAACTAGCATACAGGATGATAACCGTTCATAAGTTTGTTTGACAAGCATAATAACCAAGTTATTCTCTTTTATCTTGGTTTCTTTTATTATTTCTTGGTATCGTTTGATCGGGGCGAAGGAGTGAGGCTTGGAAGCAGGGCTAGCTAATCGGGTTGGTAGCCACTCACTTAGATTTTTGGAAAGAAGAAGGAAAGAGGCGCTTCACGACTCCGCTCGCAAGCCGCCTACTGCTCGTTCACCTGCACACGAACAGCTCGATTAATACTTCTTTCTCTCTTTCCAATCTCGGAATAGAAGTGCAAGTCAATGAACGAAAATAATGAAAACCATCGAAACCGTTCAAGGAAAACAAGCAAATCCCAAAACCAACTCAAAGCACGAAAGCAACAAGCGACATCGAAAACTGAGGCAATAAAAGATAGCAGCGGAGAGGTCCCTCCTGACTCTGCCGCTAAGCCGATCCTTGGGGCGCGGTCCACTGAATATGGGAATCGATTCCGAAGAAACAAATCCATAACGAGGACGAGTTCTTAATTCAATCTATCCCGATCGAATGATACCGTCTTGTGTTTCTTAGCCGCGCTCTCCGCACCGGGAGAACGGGGCGCTACAACCGGAGGTCTCTATTTATAGAGCTCAGTCACAGTAACTGTCTAGTAGGCGTAGAAGTCAAACTGTGAAGAGAGTTGCACTCTTTACACGGTGGTTATAATAACTGCTAACTACGTCTGAATGATCTTCTGAATCCGCGTATAACGCGTGTCCCATTATGAGGTAACGCGCATAACTGCTTCTCGAAGATCACGACATGCAAGCTACGTAGGTAACTGCCCCTCGCGTAAAGATGGTTGGCATAAAAGCCAAATAACTGTCTTGTTGGTGTAAAAGCCAAATAACTGTCTTGTTGGCGTAAAATCCAAATACCGCGTAAAACTTGAGGCTGCATGAATAATAGATAACCAGCATAAAAATAGCCAATTATCCTTCTTGACTGAGATCTTGAGCGTATTCTGGGCCAAATAACCTTATCACGTACCTTTGCAAATATAGCCTGAGTTGGCGTATTTTGAGAAGATAGCAAAAGGCGTGCTCCTATAGTTGAAAATAGCATGGTTGGCATATTTCGAGGAGATAGCATACGGCGTGCTCCTATGGTTGAAAATAGCCTGGTTGGCATAAAATGCCAGGATGGTGATGTAAGCGTATTAGCCCTAGTTTTAGCTCTCCCAGTCATAACAAAATTATAAAGGATAGGACCAAATCTCGTGCATTAAATGCAGAGATATGCCTCAATCTCGTGTATTAAATGCCGAGATATGCCTCGAGCTCTGCATGAGAAATAGCTTTTGACGTGGCATCTGATTTCGTCTCATCTTGAGCATAAAAGCTCGTCTCTGCCTGTGTAAAATAGGCAGCGTATTCCTTGAATGCGTAACAACTACTTGTATCAAGGATATGTCACTAAACGACAGCCTGGGCCTCTGTGCAGAATCATCATTACAACCGTCCTCTCGGTCGTCGTGCAGTACTTTTGTCAGGAGTCAGGTTCACTATTCTGTCTGAAAGATTCATTCGAGGAATACGAAGAGTTCCTCGTATGACTTTACGTTGCATTAAAGACAAAGGTATGTTACACTGTAGGGAGTCATAGCAACCTTTTATGCCAAAACAGCCTTGAAGTACGCGGGTAGCTCTGAAGTCATATTTTATGCCACACAGCGCTAAAGCTCTGTTTTACGCGTGCTTCATGTATGTTGGGAGTTTTACGCATATAATTCCCCAGCGTATTTTTCATGCTTCTACAAGACCCCCTTCAAAGTTTTCAAATTCCTTGTAATTTGAAATACTTTGAATGAAGCATGAAATGGTCAATTGTAACTAATTTTTTTGAGTGTAAAACTCAGATTAATATATACGCGTATGGTGATTGAAAGAACAAGTATAGGACAATCCCACAACAAGTATGTGATTGAAAGCACAAGTTGAACATGACAATAGGGTTAAACCGCATGCCCGCTACTTGTCTTCCCCCACCCGAGTCTCTCAAAAATAGGTAAGTGATCAAAGTCTAGAATTATGAAAAATCTCTATATGTTCTCTAGTCTTGATAAAACACGATCATGAAATATGAAACATGAATCACAAAAATAACACTTGGTCACGTATCATGATACAGAAATAGACTATGGCATGGACATTTCTCATATGCACAACATCATGTCATAAATAGATATCAAAACTATGAATCCGACAAAAATAATAGCATTTGTAATGTAAAGATAATCAATAGCAGTAATATACTTGTCTGGTATTGGTTTGAAGAGAATGATGTTTGTCTAATTTAGAATCAAAGAGTGCTTAAGCTGGAGGTGCTACGGTCGGTGAGCATTGTTCGCCAGAGACAACAAGGAAATCGGTAGGTCGGGATCCCAAGGGCCGCAGGTGCTCGCCGAGAGTGGCGAACGTTGCACTAGAGAAGCCCCGGAGAAGCGCTGTCATACTGCTCGCCAAAGGAATAATATTCGGGGAGATCGACGATGACTTCCTCGAGGTCGGAGTGCCAATTGGCTTGTAGGGTGCTCGCTGGACCAGAGGGGCCACCCAGCTACTAGAATGTATGGACAACCCACAAGCGCTTAGGGCTTGGATCTGCGATGCCGAATCAGTGTTTAGGGTGACATGGTTGGCGATTCAGAGGCACCGCAGGAATCAGGATGCGCATTATGGGGGAGGATCAGTCAGAGCTCTGGGTGCAAGCAAGGCTTCGTAGTCGTCAGAGATCGCGGAGAAGGCGGTAGGGGTTTGCCAGGGAACTTCGAGGTCGAACCCAGAGAGGGCAGTGTGGGGGTGCATGGTCAACGCCGACAGGAGGGAAGACTGTCAGTTGTGGGGCGAGGGAAGAACACCGGTGTTGGTATGTCGACGAGGATCCAAGGAGGGCGATTTGTAGGTGGTGGGGGTTGTGTGCCACCGATATTTGGCCGGATATGGATGGTAGATAACGGTGGGGAAACTCACATGGCGTTAGTGAGGCTCGCCAGAGAAAGGCGGAGAAAGGTGGGTGATCGAAGAAGTTGGTTAGAGGATGGGCAAAAGTTTGGATTTTAAGAAAATGAATGGAAGTGCAGTGCTCAACTGGGAAGAGAGTTATTTATAGAAAATAATTAGATTTTCAAAATTAATTACTAAATTTCATATTAATTCACATGTGACATTTAAGTTGTAACAACCTATCCTTATAAGCTTTCCCTTACTTGGAGCAAGTAATACCATTTTTAGTTAAACTAGAATATTCTAAAATAAATATTTTCTAATTTTATTACTCAAAGAATAAAGGCTTAACTCTTAGTAAAGAAATAAAACCTTTTCTTTTAGTATAGTTCATATTAAACTTGTTAAATTGTATTAAATTTAGATTATATTCATTTTCCTATTCGGATTCAGATTCCTATCTCCTATAAGGATATGGATCCGTTCTTCCTCTATATATATCTATATATATTCATAGTTGTATGTCTTTTTATATCATCCATTAATAAAATTAATATTGTTGATTTGTTTCATGGCATCAGAGGCTTTGGTTTTTCAATCATATCATTGTCATCAGAACCTAAGGTTTTTTAGTCCTAAAGATGCCAGAGATATTCATCTTCTTCCACGTCAACTACCTCCAAGACCTTATTCTTACGAGGTAGAGAAGTAAGGGTACTGAACAAGTTTGCAGACACTATCTTGGTGATCGCTTGCATCATCACTTCAGGAAAAATTTTGTTGGAAGTTGCAACATAGTCGAGAAGGTCTAACAACATATGCAATTGATCTCCTCTTTCAAGATTTTGGTCGATCAGTGAAGTCAAATACAACACAACACAAATTTAACTTCTTGATAAACAAGTTTGGTTTCTCAGTTCGGGATGTCTCTCAACCTTGTGTTGCACCTGGTTCTTTCTCTTGAAGACTAGTTGTACTTTGTTTGTATTGATAGAATTCATGCACCATCTTTATTTACAATTTTAGCAAAGAAGAAATTTTCTTCTCTTGAAGACCAAATTCATGCACCAATCCTTCATCCACTAGCCGGACAACAAAGAAGAACCAAAGGCTTAACCAAAGTCCTTATCCTTTATTGCTCGAGTAGATATGACATCCAAATATTGACGAGATAGAGACAACGACGCATCTTTAGAAGAATTTTATGCCAAAATTTCAGTTCCTTGATTCAAAAAAAAAAAAAAAAAATTTTGATGATGTCTTTATTTGAGTAATTTCGAGATTTTTTTTCGTTTTCCACTTCCAATAAGGTTCGTGCTCCTACATCCAGAACCTTTTCTCATCCTTCATGCACTTATTGCAGAAAGCTGGGTCATTATGCTACAACATGTTATGCTCGTCGGCGGTCTAGTCTGATTTGTTCTCATTGCCAAATATTTAGTCACTTAGTGGATAATTTTTTTGCTTCATCCATATTTAAAAATTTAATTCGTCAGGCAGATAAATACAAAGGGTTCCTTCTCTGAATTTCTCTCCGGTACCTCAATCTCATATTATTGATAGTACACAAACATCGGTAGATATTCAGCACTGGCTTACTCAGTTAGAGCTCCAGGTCCCGCTCCAGTGCCAATATATCTTTGTTGGCTCCTTTGCATCTGACTCAACTGGTACATCTACTTCTTGTATATTAGACTCTGGTGCTTCTCATTATATGACTTCTGACCTTAGTCTTTTATCTTGTGTTACATCTTTACAATTTTACTTTTTCTCTTTACATACAACTGATCGTCCCCAGTTGGTCATCACTCAGTCTGGCTCTATTATTTTTGACACTAGGAGTCTTCATTTTATTTTACATGTTTTTCATCTTACTTTAAATCGCATATTTGTTAGTAGCCTTTGTGAGAGTGGATTTATTATTTCTTTTGACTCCCTCACATGTTTAGTGAATGATCTTCGGATGGGCCAGACGATTGACCGTGCTCATAGGAAGGGACGATTGTACCATTTAGAGTATCTTTATCTTCTATCATCTCAACCATTAAGTTCTTTCCATGTTGTTATTGTTACGTCTATGTGTTTGGATAAACAAATGTTAGGTTGATACGAAACCTTTTTGTTTACAAACGAGAAAAGAGAAAAGTACAATTAATCCTATACGAGGATATTAAATACAATCAAATAATTCTGGGAAAGTATTGCTATAGAAGTCTGATCTGCGGTCGATCACTTTGTTCCTTGGACTACACAATGATGAAGAAGTATTGTAGAAGAAGCTTTAAACTTTCTCTGAACTGAAGGCAAAAGCCAGTCAAAGAAAAGTTGCAGGTAGGATTCAACTCAATTTGAATACAAAACACTATCAGAGGTAATATGGACATGATAGGTTTTGAAGTTTCAAATTAGTTAAACATATCTATTCAGAGGTCATATGAACATGATAGAATATGATTCCTCCTCCTCCTCCTCTCTCCCTGTCCATGTGCCTCTGTGCTGATCTCTTTTACCATGTGACCAGGGGTCTCTATTTATAGAGATCAATCAAATAACTGCCAGGTTGGCGTAAAAGCCAAGTAACTGTCTTGTTGGCGTAAAAGGCCAAACTGTGAAGAAGATTGCATCTTTTACGCTGTGGTTATAATAACTGCTACCCACGTTCCCATAGTCTTTTAAATCTGCGTATGACACGTGTCCCTTTATGAGGTAACGCGTATAACTGCTTCTCGAAGATCATGGCATGCAAGCCACGTAGGTAACTGCACCTTGCGTAAAGATGGTTGGCGTAAAAGCCAAATAACTGTCTTGTTGGCGTAAAAGCCAAACTGTGAAGAAGACTGCCTCCTTTACGCTGCGGTTATGACAACTGCTACCCACGTTCAAATAATCTTCTGAATCTGCTTGTGATACGTATCCCTTTATAAGGTAACGCGTATAACTGCTTCTCGAAGATCATGGCATGCAAGCCACGTAGGTAACTGCACCTTGCGTAAAGATGGTTGGCGTAAAAGCCAAATAACTGTCTTGTTGGCGTAAAAGCCAAACTGTGAAGAAGACTGCCTCATTTACGCTGCGGTTATGACAACTACTACCCACGTTCAAATAATCTTCTGAATCTGCGTGTGACACGTATTCCTTTATAAGGTAATGCGTATAACTGCTTCTCGAAGATCATGGCATACAAGCCACGTAGGTAACTGCCCCTGCGTAAAACTTGATGATAATAGATAACCAGCGTAAAATAGCCAATTATCCATCACGACTGAGGTCTTGAGCGTATTCTGGTCTAAATAGCCTTATCACGTACCTTTACAAATATAGACGAGTTGGCGTATTTCGAGGAGATAGCATACGACGTACTCCTATAGTTGAAAATAGCCTGGTTGGCGTAAAATGCAAGGATGGTGATGTGAGCGTATTAGTCACAGTCTTAGCTTTCCCAGTCAATTATCCATCACGACTGAGGTCTTGAGCGTATTCTGGGCTAAATAGCCTTATCACGTACCTTTGCAAATATAGCCGAGTTGGCGTATTTCGAGGAGATAGCATACGACGTACTCCTATACTTGAAAATTGCCTGGTTGGAGTAAAATGCAAGAATGGTGATGTGAGCATATTAGTCATATTTTTAGCTCTCACAGGCATGACAAAATCTAAAGAATAGAACAAAATCTCGTGCATTAAATGCAGAGATATGCCTCTATCTCGTGCATTAAATGCAGAGATATGCCTCGAGCTCTGTACGAGAAACATCTTTTGACGTGGCATCTGATTTTGTCTTATCTTGAGCGTAAAAACTCATTGCTGGGTCTCTATGCAAAATCATCATCACAGCCGTTCTTTACGCAGGAAGGTATAGCAACCTTTTACGCCAAACAGCCTTGAAGTTTCTGCTTTACGCAGACAGCTCTGAAGCTCATCTTTACGCGGACAGCTCTGCTTTACGCGGACAGCTTTGAACTTTATGCGGGCATCTCCGAAGCCATATTTTACGCAGAGAGTGACTTCATGTATGTTGGGAGTTTTGACTGTAAAAATACGTGAACAATTCTCTAGCATATTTCATGCTTCTACAAGACCCCCTTCAAAGTTTTCGGACTTGGCTAAGTCTGGAATACTTTGAATAAGAAGCATGAAATTGGCACATATTTACTGTCTGCCTCTTTCTGCTAAGTTCGTCAGGTTGGCGTATGTGGGGACGATAGCTCAGAGATGACATAGACGTGAGCTGATCAATGGCCATACCGAGAGGTTATGTACGGCCCTGAGGACATCCCACTGGGGGATTTTTGATATACCTATTACCCTGTTGCACACTTTAGGGTATGAGTAATAGATTTGAAACAAACCCTATCAGAGGTAATATGAACGTGATAGGTTTTATGGACTTATCACGACTGGCATACTCCGGATTGGGTATAGGTGATAAGTTGAAACGACTAGCCCTATCAGGGGTTATGTGAACGTGATAGTAGAAAGTCGAAGAGAAGAACTTTACTCAGAGGTAATATGGACATGAAAAAGTTATTATTCTGTAGGGACAGTGGAGAGACGTAGTTCAAAGAAAATGTGAACATGAACTGACTTTTTCTCTGCTGGGGAAAAGAAAAGTAGTTCCGAGGTAATGCGGACTTAAACTATTCGTTTCCATTGAGGACATCCCACCGGAGTTTTTTTGGGTAGACCTATTACTTCTTGTGCACGTTAGTACAAGTAATAGGTTTGAGACAAGCCCTGCCAGAGATAGTTTTTGTGGACATAACACCGCTGGTGTACCTTGGTGAGGACGGGTGATAAGCGGAGATGACAACCGATATCAGAAATAATATGAACGTGATGATCGATAGCCAAAACCAGGAATGTTTGCTCAGAGGTCACTTGGATATGGCAAACTTAGTCGGGGAGAAATATTAGGACAATAGTTCAGAGGTAATATGGACGTGAACTAATATCTGGGATACTCACTGGGGAGTGGTTTGCTGAGTGTGGTCTATCCAAGAATGAAGATAGACCTGAGGGTTGATCCGCTGGGGAGATTGGTAGGACGATAGCTCAGAGATAATGTGAACATGGCTAGCGTCTAACGAGATTGGTTTTAGTGGTCACTGCGAGAGTGTGCAAGTGGACCTGAGGAATGCCAAATATCGTGCATTAAATGCAGAGATATGCCTTAATATCATGCATTAAAAGCAGAGATATGCCTCGAGCTCTGTACGAGAAACAGCTTTTGACGTGGCGTCTAATTTTGTCTTATCTTGAGCGTAAAAACTTATTTCTGGGTCTCTGTGCAAAATCATCATCACAGCCGTTCTTTACGCAGGAAGGTATAGCAACCTTTTATGCCAAACAGCCTTGAAGTTTCTGCTTTATGCAGACACCTCTGAAGCTCAGCTTTACGCGGACAGCTCTGAACTTTATGGGGGCAGCTCTGAAGCCATGTTTTACGCCAAACATCCCTGAAGCTCTACTTTACGCGGACAGCTCTGAACTTTACGCGGGCAGCTCTGAAGCCATATTTTACGCAGAGAGTGACTTCATGTATGTTGGAGGTTTTGACTGTAAAAATACGCGAACAATTCCCCAGCATATTTCATGCTTCTACACTATGTCGACTTGTGGCACAGACGGTTAGGTCATATTTTAGAGTCCCACCTAAAGAGAGTATTTCATAGTAAAGCTCTTGGATATGGTTCTTTCTCTTCTCTATCCACATGTATGGGCTATAAGTTGGCAAAATACATAGCCTAACCATTTCACAAGAGTTTAACTAAATCCAGCAATATTTTTGAATTGGTTTATTCTGACATATAGGGACCTGCTCCTATCCTATTTATGATTAGTTTTCTCTACTGTGTGAGCTTTATTAATGATTACACTCGTTATACTTGCGTCTATCTTATGTGTCACCGTTCCGATCTTCCTATCATTTATAGGACATTTATTATTATGATTCATAGTTAATTTAATGCTAGAATTAAAATTTTTTGCTCTGATTGTGCTTGTGAGTATCTCTCCACTATGATAAGATCTATCTTGTAATCTTACGATATCATTTTTAAAAGTTTTGCCCTTAAACTTATGAACAAAATAGGGGTAGCCGAGCGCAAACATCGTTATATTCTTGAGGGAACTCATTCTCTCTTGTTATTCTCTTCCGTTCCTCAAACATTCTGGGCAGAGGTCATTCTTACTTTTATTAATCTTAACAATATTATTACTTCCTTTGTTTTGTCTAGTCGAACACCACATGAGTCTTTTTTCTTGTCTTCTTGATTATAGTATGCTTCATACGTTTTGGTGCACTTATTTTATTCTTCTTTCTTTGACTGAGTACAAGAAGTTGACAGCTCAATCAACCAAGTGTGTCTTATTCGATTTTAGTTCCAAGCACAAGGGATACCATTGTTATTGTCATGCCTCGATCTCCTGCAGGAATCGACTGTCCCCGCTAGGCGCGAATTACCGCGACAGCGCTCCCACAGGACGGTCGTTTCCATCGGGGCGCGATGCTGCGCGAGCCTGGGGTTGCGCCCGCATGAGGCAAATACTGAAACGGCCGTTGATAACTAGTTCGCAGAGTCGTCATAGCGGAAACATAGAATAATCATAAGTATTGAATCCAAATCAAGCTCTTTATTGATATAAAGTAAATATTACAAGCGGCGCTAGGCCGAGATTATAAGTCGCTCATGCTCTCTCTCTCTCTCTCTCTCTCTCTCTTACAATGAATATGCCCTTAGGCTTAGAACTGATACAAATAATCTAGATGAGGATGTTCCCATACATTATGTCTCATATATGTGAGCTCCAGGTATGTGCGTCACGCTCTAAGACGCCAAGTGCGGTCCGGCGTCTCATTGCATTAAGCGATCTCCGAATCCGTACGAGTTTCCCCTGTACCCTGCATGTAGACTGGTTGGGTGTCAGTATATTGAATATACTGGTGGGGAGGCCTCTCGCCCACGCTACAAAACAAGCACGTTCATTAGTTATGTGCACCGACTGATTTTGTTGTCTTTCTAGTCTTTTGCCTTAGGATCAGTTATATGATAATTTAAAGAAAGTAATCTCCGTGTCTGCTCAAGAGTGTCATAATAATAAACAACCGAGTTCGTCTTACCATTCGACCTTCCCTGTCATATGCAGCAATATAAAATAATGATCTACTGAGTAACAAAGAACATTTATGAAGTCCAAGTATTATGTCGTGTCTCTACTTTAAACCTATTTTACTCGAACTATGTGTGTTACCGTGCATCCACTCTAATTATGCAGAATATCGTGCAAATGTACTCCTTCCCGTTACTCCTTTTTCTGAATGCGGATAGCCGCTATACAAACATGCCTTATCTATATGAAGGTCACTGGCTCTGTTAGCCATGTTGGACAAGATCTGCGATGGACGGTTGTCTTCCCAGCTTAGTTGTTAGCCTGCTAGGCCTCTCAAACCATCTAACGAGTCGACATCCATCTAGGTCGGTAGCAAGCCTTGTTGGATGTCCCGCTCTCGCCCGTTAGTCATCAGCTAGCGTATTACCAGGACTACACTGGCACTGTCCTCCCAGGCCGACACGATTCGGATGCCTCAGCAATCGTGTCGAGGACTCATCTCTACCTGGTGCGCAACCAGTTGTCCGTGACCATGCAACTACTTTCCCACTTCCAATCTCCTAGCCAAGAAATAACTCGGTTCGATCTGTGCCGAGGACTATACTCTAATCTTTCTTCTTTACACAGCTCCCAGATTAGAGACTGCCTCGATGATTTGCATATCCCGAGTACTTTTCTTTCTTTCCTTCTCCTGACTCGGAACGACTACTTGATAGCCTTCATCGTCAATGTATGCAACATGATCTTCCTTTATCTCATGTCATATTCTGTGCGGTGTAACACCTCAGTATTAACTCAAACTACCTTTGAGGCATAATGTGTAAGAAGTTACTATATTTTAACTCAATAAGCTCGACTACGCAAATAGCAAGTAAGATCTTCATGTTCTACACAATGATAAGGCGGGGTTATCCCCTTAGCTATGTGCATTTATCTCTTTTATTAGCATGCAAAGGTTATCGCCTAAAAACTAGCATGTAATATCATTTTCTTAGTGTGCAGCTAAGTAGAGACAGGTTCACTGGGGCCACCCACCTTAGCGATGTATCACATTGGTCGAGCGAGACTCCGAGTGCGCCTCTGAAAGTCTAAGTCCGACTCTATTTGAAGATCCAAGTATGGATGCCTTTGCATCAAACGAGCCATCTCGCTGAGCAAGGCGGGTCGGTTTGCTACACTTTGTGCCGTTTGAATCGGCCCTCCGGATTGAGCGGAGCGGATCGTTACATTATACACCACTCAGAACTAGTCTCGTCCTCGAGACTTCCTGAGCGAAACTCGTATTATTGTACAATTTCTAAACCAAACTCAATACATCTTGTCTAACTTCCAAGGACTGTTTTAATTCTATATTTATTTTTTTCTCACCACGCGTTACGCACATGTTTAGTCAATTCTCATCGAACAACTCTATCGTTCAATGCTATCAAATTATACTCAACTTAATCTTTGCACTCTTGACTTAAAATCTACTATGCCTGGCACATGGCTGTATTACTTAAGCATAGGGTATTCTATAACTCAATGGGCACTTGAAAACTCAAACTTTGGGTGGACTTGTCCAGCTGTTACATTATATCCATACGATCCCAACACATCCGACCGATTACTTGACGTCGCCTATCGAAATCCATCGTTATGCCTAAACTCAAAAACTAGATTCTTAGCTAACTTTCCAATCTCGTCTGCATCAATATCTCTCTCTGAGTCACCGTCCAATCTAGCTAAGTAAATAGCATTAAATCGCCTACGTTTTCTAACTCGGTCTTTATTGCGCCTTAGCGTAGAGCTGAATTGCCCACTTTGGGGTACGTTCTAATCATTCGCGTATTTGGTCCAACCGAACTTAACTTCCTATTCGTTTTACTCGTTCCATTTCGCACTAGTGCTTAATCATTTTATCCGAATGATTCTTTCGTACAACTATTGCATTCCCAAACCCAGTCTCTTACTGCGCCTTAGCACAGAATTATCTCGATCGCTCGGGGGAACGTTACAATCTTTCCTTTATGAAAGTTTAGGTTGAGGCTAACTTATTTAAGTTGCCATACTCATCCATGCGAATTTGAACATTTTTATTTTTAGCTGAATTCGAGTTATGCATATCGCTAAGTCTAGATCGTACCCATATTCAAGGCATCACTCAAATAAGTGTATTTCAAACAAGCTTAGTGACAGCTAAGTCGGACAAGCTACTCGTAAAAATCTTTCAAATTGTCAATTATTTTGCTATACGAATAACCGAACTCTGGTTTAATTTAGCTATTGTCTACTCCAATCTCACCCAAATTCAAGCTTGCATTACCAGCAGCGCACATCTTCCAAGCAATGATCTAATTCATTGTGCCAACTTATCTCGAATATCACCAATTCCAAATCATAAGAGTTTCGTCCGACAATTCTCTAATACCGTCTTATTCTTCACCGTCGCATAACATATCCTACCAAATCAATTATCACCCAAATCCTATCTCCTATTGCGTTCATTTTAATGCCAACGTCGCTAGTATACACTCCCAGTTTTAAGTCTTAACTCTAAGTCTCATTGCCCCAGTTCTATCATTTTCTCGAACGATACTCTGAAGTCCGTCACTCTAGTTCAACTCGAGGCATAGGGTAGTCTGCCTAGCCACTAGGTTAGCCTACAAGGTCATAGGTACAGTTCGAGTTTGTGACTCATCGTGCAATTATGTTACACAACGCTTGCCCCAAATATCCAAGCTCGTTTCACTCAGATTTCTAAACATCGAGCACAGATCATCCTATCACACCAACATGTTCGTCCACCGATCTACGTATCCATTCATGAAACCATCTCGCATATCTTATTTCACATTCTAGACTAACTCATCCCCAAAATACCTTCGATTCACTTATTTTCTACAGATTGTCTTATCGTGTTGAACCACAAGTCAAAATGATCCTTCAATTGTCACGTTCCGGTCTCCCGCAAGTTCAATCATCCCCGTCGGACATGAGATCACCATGCCAATGCTCCTGCGGAATGATTGTCCTAATCCGGATGTAATGCATGTGCAAGTAAGAAGTTATACTCGCACAAGACAAGAATGTCAATCGTTATGGTTATCATCGAACGAACAGACACCTTATCATTACCTTTCATTTTATCCCAAGTTGTACATTGATCCATCAAGCCATGTTCTCCTAACAACCGTTCTTGCCGCAATCAAAGTTCGCCTAGCCAAACCGTCTAACTTTAATGTTACCATTTTTTATCATTTCATAGTCTACTTCTAGCATTCCTCAAACAACTAAGTTCAAATCCCAAACCCAAGTCTATCCCATTCTGATACGTTCCATTCATCGAGTTCGTTTGGAATAATCACTGAACCTGTTCCGTTGAGTTCGATTATCCCCGCTGTACGTAAAATCACCACGTCGGCGCTTTCACAGTATAATCGTTCTCGCTGGGACTGATTTTGAATGTTATCTTTTCGAATTTGATTTCAAGATCGTTCTTCCATACTCCAAGCCAAATCTGTTATCGCTT
>JAYESA010002233.1:0-27519 GCA_036927795.1 Iris macrosiphon
CAACCGATGCACGCCTTCCCTGCAACGAAACACAAGTATACTTACCATCTGCACAAGACAATAAATTAGCATGTGTTCTATTATATGCGGTCATTGGTGTGATCGACACCTTAGGGACATATTTTAAGCATTAGCGGCGCGCCCTATCAGCCCGGGTAGCAAGCCCTGCTGGAGGTCCCGCAATACATCGTGACGAGCACGAATCAAATATTTCTCTCCGGATCGATACGATTCCAGTGCCCCGGAAAGCCGTTTCGAGGAAATGCCAAACCTTGTGCACAAGTTGTCCCAGACTATGCAAATGCATGAACAATTCATATTATCATACAATGCATCGAAATAAACAAAAAAGTAAAGCAGCAATATATATCTCATACAACAGTTCATATTTTCTCAATGCGGTGTTCCGATTTTGGTATCCCATAGGTCCAAACTCCATTCGAGGCACTAGGCCGCCACCAACAACCAATTCCTTTTATAATCAACTCAAGTTATAAGGTGCAAACATATAGTAAAATTAGTCTACAAATCCCATGTTCCTTTCTTAGTGGCTGGCATGCATTATGGCAAGGATTTTTTAGGCGTCCAACCGGGCATCATCGAGTGAACGTTTGAAACATTAGAGATGTGGGCGTGAAGAAGTAGGAAAGAAGGGTCCAAACCACTCACTGGTTAAGGGAAAGGTAGCTGAAACAAGGAATCCCGTCTAGTAACGATCAAACGTCAGTTACGCGGACCTGCACTGCACGAGCACCAATTAGAATTCTTGCCTATCCTTCCTTGCCGAACTCCCCAAGAATCAAAGCTCCAAACGATAAAACCAGCAGCGAAAACCAAGCAAATCGAAAGCAACACCAAATCAAAATCCCAAAGCGGCAATCAAGAAAACCAAGCAACCAAACACGAAAACTATTGGATTCGTTTCAATAGATGCCTTTCCATGAGTTGGAAAGGATCATCGCATTTCGGCCGTGGCAAGAAGATGCCGAAGATCTAAGCTACGACTCA
This sequence comes from Iris macrosiphon, assembly GCA_036927795.1. Classification (NCBI taxonomy): domain Eukaryota; kingdom Viridiplantae; phylum Streptophyta; class Magnoliopsida; order Asparagales; family Iridaceae; genus Iris; species Iris macrosiphon. Next base: position 1,009 of record JAYESA010002233.1, read on the forward strand.
GACGGACTAGCCACAAGCCCAATTACTTAGTGCACATCCCGGTCGGATCGGGATTTGAGGTACTACAAAATTATATCATCAAAAACTCACGACGCATAATTCTTTGGAAGATAAATTTGCAAGGCACAAGTAGGGGTGAGCATCGGTTCGGTTCAAACTGCACTGAATGTCACAAAACCGACAAAACCGGAAACCAATTTTTCAAAACCGAAAATTAAATCGCATGAATAAAAATTGAACCAAACCGAACCAAATTTAAAAAGTTCGGCTTTCGGTCGGTTCGATTTTATGGGGCCCAAGTGGGCCGGATCTTCTAACACAATTTTTTTTACAAAATAACAGATAAAATTTGTAAGCCCAAAGCTTTTGCAGGCCCAAAGCTTATGCAACAAAGATTAAAATTTGTAGGCACAAAATATTTGCAGCAAAAAAAAATTGTAGGCCCAATAAAATACAGGCCCATAGCTTTCCAAATTTGAAATTTGCAAAAAAAAAAAAATCATCTACAGCTTCCAACATGAATATACAACATGGACAACACAAAATTTAACACACAAATTATAGGCCAACTTAAATTATGAATATCCAATATTTGCAACACAAAATTTACAATTTGCACGCCAACATGATAGGTTTCAACTTCAGCTTCCAACTTTTTAAGTTCCAACCAAATATGCATGTCAAAATCTTGATTGCTAATGTTCATATTTACGGAAATAAAAAGAATGATTTTGTTAAAAAAATTCAAGAAACTCTAAATATTAAAATATAGATATGGAAAGACCCAAACCTGCATTATACAATCACTAAAGAAGAGGGACAAGAAAGGCTCAGAATATGCAGTGTATGAGTCGCCAATGGCTGTAGTATATGCCTCGCTAATGGCTGCATTTGTATGCCAAATCATCATCGTCAATTCTTATAAATTTTTTTACTAGTGTTGGCTGCAGTGAATGCCTCGCCACTGGCTGCAAAGAATGCCTCGCCAGTCACTAGCTGCAGTAACAGCAAAAGAAACAATTATGCATATTAACTAAGCAGAAAAAAGACAGCTGTGCATATTAACTAAGCAGATCTACTAGTGTTGTAGTGCAAAAGAAGACACAAGAAGCAATATTCAATCTGTGAAATAGTACAAAAAAAAGTAACATATTTTATAAATTCACTCTTATTGCAACTTAATGGTACAAGCAAGACTTCTTTCATGCCACAAAGGAAGAAGTGTTCCAAGCAAAGATATGCAAGTCAAGGTTAAATGAGTTGCCAGGAGCTTTTGCCAGTAGCAGTTTACAACTTTCTTATGTCTAATTTCTGAAATGTATTACCAACTTCACCCAAATCTTCCACATTAACCTAGTTGATTAGCAAAATATTGAATGAGTTGGAAAGGGCGTTTGAAGATGATGTTATTGAAGGATCACAACAGTTGCATTATAAGACAATAATGATTAAACTTCAGGTTAAGCTGCAGAGAAGTTGAAAATAGGAAGGTGGAAGAAAATCAAATCTAATAAGCTAACAATAACTGAATAAGAAGAATCTAAAAACACACGCATTAAAAATAAAGTAATAAGGAAGAAAATACCTCTGCAGCTTACACGATATTATCATTTTCAAACTACCCAAAAGAAACGTTAGATCTCTGCTTTTCATATTTCTTCTCTTCATTTCATACTCAACTTTGATTGAAGATCAGTATCGTAATTGTCCATTCACCAAAGTTGTCTACTCTATAGCACCAAGCTTAGGGATAGGAATAAACAAGTAACTCACTAATAGTTGCATCAGTTTCAAATAGATGCTATAAATAGCATAATTGATGATAGAAAATTTAGTAAATGAACTGATCATTTTAATCAAAAATTAATATAATCATGACAGTAACAAGAAAGAAGCGGAGCAGACCTTGTATAGTTGTTCTGCAAGCTCCCGCAACGAGGGAGCTGAAGAGTCACCCATCGGAACAGGTATCATCCATCAAAAGACTACAAGAACAAATATGAACAAGTATAATTCATGTAATCAGGCATCAACATCAAACTAGACAATGGTTAATTGAAAACGACTACAGTAACGATAATCATCCATCAAAAGACTACAAGAATGACGATTATTCATTATAGTTAATCGGGAAAAAAAACAATTTCCCCTATAAATCACATGATACGCAAATCAGACATTAGCATCCAAAACAATTCATGGAATAAATAATTTTAACAATCGAAATACTCAAGAAACTCAACAACCAAAAAGAAATCACAGATCTGGAACATGTTTAGATCTAGATATAGATTAACTAGAATATGTTTAGATCTAGATCTAGGTTTAGATCAAAATACTAAAAAAACTCAAAAACCAAAAAGAAATCACAGATCTGTAACTTGTTTAGAGACGTTGTCTTCTAGAGGGAGGCTATAAATGATGAGTATGACTCAATAATCTCCAACAACACTTGGGTGTTGGTCGATCTGCCTGAAGGAGGTAAACCAATCGGTTTGAAATGGATCTTCAAGAAGAAGATGAAGGCCGATGGAACTATTGACAAGTTCAAGGCAGTGCTGGTAGCCAAGAAAATTTCTCAGAAGCAGGGGATCGACTACTTAGACGCATATGCTCAAGTAACGCAGATGACGACCATCAGGATATTGATTGCTATAAGTGCAATCCATAAGCTGGTTATACATCAGATATATGTAAAAATAATATTTCTGAATGGTGAATTGACCGAAAAGATTTACATGCAACAACCAGAAGGATTCATCGTCAAGGGCCTTGAAGACAAAGTTTGCAAGTTGGTAAAATCGTTATAGGGTCTAAAGCAAGTTCTCAAGATGTGGAATAAGAAGTTTGATAAATGTCACGCCCCAGTCCCAAAATATCAAGGGACTAGACACGTGACAATGGCCAGCAGCACACACCGATGGGCAAACCCAATTTAATGGACCCATCTGGGTGTACTTAAGCTGTAATACAACAATAAGGGTCTAATTTCATCCACAGAAATGAATACAAACTATATTAGAAATATAAAGCAATATCAAGTCTCAATAAAACATAACTCGGGGAACAATCCGATAATGAGTTTGATGCAATGTTTCAATAGACAAGAAATAAAGAGTATAACAACAGCAAATACTGAGTATGGATAAAGCATATACTCAGAGAAAATCCCCGGCGATCACCTCATCTTCTGGATCTGGTACTGCTCTAGTGCCTGCTCCTGTTCCGTACACCTCGGGGTAGATCTCTTCTGCTAAACCTGGGGACATAATCCAGATCCAGGTCCTCAGGGGACATAGCAAGGTACAAGAATAACTCAAGCCATAATAAATGCAGTGCAATAATAAATGAATCAATAGGGTAAACTATATAACCAGCTAAGTGATATGCAAGATGAGAGCATCACTAGAACTCAGGCTGAGACCACTACAAGCTCGGTGTCGGAAAGCCGGTAGCAGTGATATCATGTAGTTGTCTAGCTCGGAGAGAGGCTACGACACCGTCATAATATAATCAACCTGTAGCTTGTGTCATGCCCCGGACCCGCCGGGCCGCCGCTCCGCCTTGCCCCGCCCCCGTATAGCCGGAATTATCGAACCGGACACGAATTACCGCGCCCCGGCGCGCCGGACGCGAATCACCGTGCCCGTCCCGCGGGTGCGAGGAAGGAATTTTGAGTGGCCCGCAGGAGTGTATTGGGGACGTGATGCCGTACGAGCCTAGGGTTGCGCCCGCACAAGGCCAATCGTTTAAGTTGATAGTTGGCTATCATCGCAACAATCGAGTAAGCAACGGAAAGGGACTTGTTGCAATACAATGCATTTAGCCAACTGAGTATTTGGGACAATCGAGGCAACTTGGGTTCCTTTATGCAAAGGCATTCGTTCGTTCCATACATTATGCCCCCTTATACGATAATATCTCGGGAACAATCGAAACCAGGATTTTCGAGTCTTAGGGACTCTGGCACGCCTATCGCTCCCTCGGACGATCCAGTACCTGCAAGCAAGTAAACTGTTGGTGGATCAGCACTTTTATAAGTACTGGTGAGATAAAATAACTGAACAGAAATAAGCATTCACTCAAACCAGCACTAAGTAATCATGTTATAAAATATTATATTACTAGTGAACTTTCTAGTTTTACCTAGGTTCGTTTCATGCAGTTCTAGCAGATTCATATTACATTATTTGGAAACATCTTTGGAAACAGAGTTTCATATGCAATAAGCAAGACAAGCAATCGTTCATGTTCAGGGTGTGTGTAGCGTATCTCGTGAGACTCCAGGGTCAAATGCATAGCTAGACACACATGCACGATCTTAGGGGCAGTCCTCTATCCAAGCCAACATAATGACTTAGCTATATGCAGGGTGGTCCCCGAGTATCTCAGGATCGGCAGCTGGTTGTACAGCATACCAATGACTCATTCATCTGATGCTAATGGCAGCTGTGACGCATTATTGCTTTTCACTATCATGGTAGCAGCCGTGACACATGCAGTTTAACTCTCCACTAAAAGCCATCATCCGATTGCGTGCGAATGCATGGAACACTATCAAATAAACTCTAGTATGCAGACGAGACAAACCATCAAAACAGTTATCGTTGTTGTGGGGCAATCCGACTTATCACTTGAACACATTCAGGCACAATATGGTTCTCTCGAAGCATAGACGATAGTGATTATGTCCATGCACTCTAGGCAAGTATTTCAGGATTCTCGTTAAGCAGACATGTTTGTTTCAAAGACAAGCTAGGTGATTTCGTTTATTAACATGCAAGGCAGGTTATATCATTCTCTTTTGAAAATATTGCAAGCAAAAACTCAGGTTATTATTAAGGCGTACAAGAATCAGAGAACGAAGTTCTGCCCACTCACCTTGATACATAATGCCAACGCGGAGCGGGGCATTACAGCTTGTGTGTCTCTCCCCACCCAATGTAATCACACGTCTCATGTCCATGACACGCAAGATCATGACCTCTAACTGATGCAGTGAGTCATAATGATAGCTAAGCATATGAATAAAGTATATGTCACAAATCCTGTAGCCTATACAGAATCACTATGAATATCTCAGGAAGATTCTGTCTCATGATTAGTGTCAGGTGTCCTGAGGTATGACGTACTTGATAAGGCAAGCACAAGAATGTATAGGATCTCGCTATCCATGTCTAGGTGACGTTACAAAACTTCGCGTACGGCGTTGGCACCCGAATATTATTTGGAAGCTAAGTAATGTCACATGGTCCTAGGTTGAATAAAGATATTACAGTAATAAATCAAGAGAATAGTATAAACAAATGTTGCAAGTATGGCAAGGTACACTTGCCTGGGGTTCTGATTCCAACTTCTGCTCTGGTATCAGCGGGATTTGCAGGTAGTCCTCCGGTTGCTGAAATAAATGTTACTATCAGGTTCAGAAGATATCAAATAGCTAGAATTACATGTCCATAAGTCTAATTTGGACACAGGAGCAAAAGTGACAGTTTCTAGTCAAAGCGGGGTCCATATGTAGCCCGCTTCGTACCGAAAAACGTGCCAGCGACAATGTCTCCAAATTCGTCAAACTTAGTGTCTACAAGTCCAGAACGACGATACGAAACCAACGGAATGTCCAGAACTGGATTTCGATGAGCCGATCATAAAATCTTCTGTCAAGTGGAGCCGTGGGGCCCATGATACGCGATTTTGTCAATGTTCTCAGAATCGAACCAAACTTGGGTCACAGGACCAGCGTATTTCTACGAGTCTGATGGCGCAAGTTTCGTTTCGATACGACATACGTACACGAAGTTACAATGAGTTCCAGAACAGGACCGATACGGGGTGTTCTCGACGGATACGCGTTGATTCCGGTGTGCACGCACATCCAAATCAACTTCCGCAAAATCCCATACATCCGTATTAACGGTGCGCACCTTTTGGTGAAGTTCGCACACGACCAAGTCGTCCCGTTTAGCGGGGCGCACCCAGTTCCGACAAAATCAGGGTATTTATTTTCCTGATTTTGCGTCGCAGTTTACGATCGCCACAGGACGCGATACCCCGAATAAATTACACGAGTATCGAGAGGGTCACGCAGTCTACGCATCATAGTAGACAATACAAAAAATAGGGCAGCAATGAGAGAGAAGCAGTCACCTGAACAGGGCGCGGAAGATGACTGAAATACGCGATTCTGCGAGGTGGCGCGACGTGGCACGGCCGGCGGAAGGCTGCTAGGGTTTCTGATGCTGTAGATCACCGGGGTAGCTGCGGCGGTGCTGGAGTCATCGGTGGGTCAGTCTTGGCGGAGGCGGCGCTGGTGGTCACGGCGGAGGAGGCGCCGGGGTTCAGCGGGGTTGTGGTCGTACGGTGGCAGCGGAGAGAAGTGGAGGGAGCCGGTGGCTTGTCGGGTGGCGTCGGAGGATGGCGGTGGTGGATGCAAGGGATGAAGGTGACTAGGGTCGGCGGAGTGGGAGAATGGTGGTGGTCAGCGGCGGATGGGAGCGGACGGGCTGGGTCGAGGGGGCAGCGGAGGTGGGTGATGGCGGTGGAGGAGAAGGGTTGCGGGAGGGGGTTTTATAGGATGGAGCACCGGGGCGATTAAGGGGAGGGGAGAGGTCGCGGGCAGCGGAGGAGCCGGCCAGTGGGGATATGAACGGAGGAGGCGGCAGCGGTTACCGTCGGGCGGAGAGGAATCGGGGGGTCGGGGGTTACAGCAGCTACATGAGAGAAGTCACGGGTCGGGTCGATGCGGGTCGGGTCGGCTAACGGGTCCGGATCCGACCTGCTAGGGGTTGGTTTGGGTTGGGTTGGGTCAGCATAGGTTCGGTACGGTTCGCTTAGTTTAAACCGGTTGGTTCAATCCGGTTTAATAAATAACTTAGTTTTTAGGTCTTTAAAAAATGGTTCTGGGGTCCAATAAATTCCAGAAAAATTACCATATGTCTAATATTTTATTTTACACCAAAAAATATTATTTTTATAATATTTTAATATTTATTAAAAATATTAAAATTATCTAATACCAGAATACCTTGATTTTAATTAGTTAAAAATTCCAAAAAAATTCCGAAAATTTGTTTTTAAAATCCTGAAAAATCTGAGGGTTTACAATCTACCCCCTTTAAGAGGATTGCATCCTCGCAATTAAAGAATAATGAAACACAACCGGTCAAAAGAGATGACACGGTTTGCAAAATAGGTTCGAAGCACGACACAATCAAAGAATCATGATCAAGGAGAATCAAAGGATGAGGGTTTAAGCAAAACGCATAGGGAATGAATAAAATATTTCCCTAAACAATAAAAATTAGATAATTCAAGAGTGAAGGAAATCTGGTTAGAGAAAACCACAGCTTAGAAAAACTAGGTTATCAATTATTAATAAGTTTAAAATACTAGGTTTAAGGCTAACGTCACGAACTAACAGGCACGTGCTAAAGCAATGCATCTATGAATAACTTACGCGCATTTGCTACTCCACGAGTCTGCGCGTCCTCCAAGGTCATCGCAAAAGCTTGTCCGTATCCTTACGGTGGATTCCTCTGCTGCTGCTGAGCCTGCTGGAAGAGTACTGCCTGGGGTATCAAAGGTGGCATCGGCTGATACCCTCCTGAAGGTGGTGGTATGACTCCTTCAACTCTCATTTGTGGTGCTCCCAATGTTGGATAGGCTGGCCTCGGTACTGGTAAAGCTTGTTGGTTTACCAGTGGTGCTCTTTCTCGACGCTCAAGGCATTCCCTCACTAAATGTTGACTGGATCCGCAAGCTAAACATAATCTCATTTTACTTCTGCACTCGTACTCAATATGGTCTCGCTTGCCACAATGTTGACAGATAGGTAGTGTCTGCGGAGATGCTCCAGGTGGCTGGTGCATGTGAGGTCTCTTTGCAGCTTCTTCCTGTGGTGCTCTGGCTGGTGCTGATGTGGAAGGCCGCTTCAGGCTGGTCTCTCTCCTGGTGACGCGCTCCATGCGTCGGGCTGCGGCAAGGACGTCCGAGTAAGAAGTAGGTGCAACGGATCCGATCAGTCTCTGCATGTAAACACCCTAATTTTTTAGAATATTTTAATATAATTTCTCCCAATTTTTGGGTATTTTTCTGGAATTAAAACTAAGGAATTTATGATTAAAAGATTTTTATATGCTCTTAATTGGTATTAAAATATTATAAAAATAATATTTTATGGTGTAAAATAAAAAATTGGACATAGGGTAATTTTCTGTGAATTTATTAGACTCCGGAAGCATTTTTTTAAAGCCCTAGAAACTATTAAATAATTAAACCGAATTAAACCCTGAAATAAATCGGGTTTATTTGAAATAAACCAAACCAACCCAGACCCGGTTCACTGAACCAACCCGTAGTGAACCGAACCGAACCAACCCAGCTTAACAGGTCGGGTCGGGTCGGATCCGTGAAACCCGACCCGGACCCGAAACCCAAACCAAACCCTAAACCAAATCCGACTTCGATCCTCGGCGGCGCACCTATTTAATGGCCTCGACGTTCGTGCCCACAGCGCCGTCGCCTTTCTTTTGACCCGCTCTGCCGCCCGCAGCAACGCCCGCCCGCTTGAAACCTGCGCAGCCGCCTCCTCCTTCTTCTTCCACCCGTCCCCGCTCACCCCCCCAGCCATCATCTCCACGACCACCCCTCGCCTCGCCGTTCTTCTCCATCCGATCGACCACCGCCCATAGCACCTCCCTCCGCCCTCGAGGACCACGACACCCCTCGACTGAACCCGCAGCAGCCTTCATCCACCTCACCCGAGCCCCATCTCCATCATCTCCAGCCATCTCCCCCTCTCCGCTCCGCCCAGCCGCTCGACGCCGCCGACTCGCAGCCCAACGCCCTAGGCCACGCCGTCCTCCACCTGTGAGTTTACCCCGCTGTCTCCTGACACTGCCCTAGCAGCGGATACGGACACAGACCCTGTGCAGAGCCGACACAGCGGACACGGTGACCAGGACACGATCCGGCGTTCAGGACACGAGAATTCTCGGTTCACGGAGCCCTGTTCAGGTAACCCGTTCTTCCTCCTCGTGATTCCGATTTCCGTTCCGTCAGTTGTGTCGCGTAGACTATATAACCCTCTCGATGCACGTGCAACTCGCTCGGTACGTCGCGTCCTGTGGTGATCGTAAACCGCGATCCAAAAACAGGAAAACCAATATCTTGTTTTACCCCGGAACTGAGTGTGTCCCGCCAAACGGGACGACTTGGTCGCAAGCAATCTTTACCAAAACGTGCGCGTCGTTGATACAGACGTACAAGATTTTACAGAAGTTAATTTGGATGTGCGTGCACACCGAAATTAACGCGTATCCGCCGACACCGTCCCGTATCTACCTATTCTGGAACACGCTGTAACTTTGTGTACACACGTCGGATCGAGACGAAACTTGTGCCATCGGACTCGTAGTAATACGCTGGTCATGTGATCCAAGTTTGATTCAATTCTGAGAAAATCGCGTATCGTGGGCCCCACAGGCTCCACTTGACGGGCGATTTTGTGATCGGCTCATCGAAATCCAATTCTGGAAGATCCGTTGGGTTCATATCATCGTTCCTGATTTGTTGACACTAAGTTTGATGAATTTGGAGATCTTTGACCCTGATACGCTTTTCGGTGCAAAGTGGCCCACATGTGGACCCCGTTTTGACCCAGAACTTTCATTTTTGCCCCTGTATCCAAATTGGACTTAAGGACAGGCTTTTCTAGCTATTTGATATTTTCTGAGACTGTTGGTGATGTTTATTACAGCTTTTGGAGGAGTACCTACAGGATCCACTGATACAGGGACAACTGTTGGTATTCAAACCCCAGGCAACTGTACCTTGCCAAACTCTGCAGTATTATTACATATTTTTCTTGCTTCATTTATATTGTTGTGCATGCTTAACCTAGGACCGTGTGACTTGATCAGCGTCCGATTATTAGTCGGGTGCCAACATCGTACGCGATGTTGTGTATTGTCATCTAGAGATGGACATTCGTGACCCCTTTATATTCTCGTACTGGTCTTACCAAGTACACTATAACCCAGGACACTTGATACTATTCATGAGACAGGATCTTCCTGAGATATTCATGGTGATTCTGTATAGGATACAGGACTTGACAGAGATACTATATTCATAGATACTTTATGACTGGTTGCATTAGCTATGATCCCGCTCGACATGGACATGAGACGTTATGGTCATGAGATACGTGGTTACATTGGGTGGGGAAAGACACACAGGCTATATTCTGTTTTATATATATCTACTACTATTGTGAGGTCGTAGACTCTCGAGCAGAGCTAGACACATTACCGGTTATTACCGCTACCGGCTCCCCGATACAGAGCTTGTAGTGGCTCAGCCTGAGTACTCGTGATGCTCTCATCTTGTATTTCACATAGATGGTTACATACTTACCCTATTTATTTCATTTATTTTTTGTACTGTATTTATTTTGGCTTGTATTATCTGTACCTTGTTATGTCCCCTGAGGACCTGGATCCGGATTATGTCCCCAGGATTTGCAGACGAGATCTTTCCCGAGGTATACGGGACCGCAGCAGGAGCATATACAGGAGTTGTACCGACACCTGAGGACGAGGTGTTAGCTGAAGACTTTTCCTGAGCATCCATGTTTCATGCTCAGTATTTATTTTATTCAGTCATTTATATTCTGGTCTGTTGAACCATTGTATTAGATTTTTATCGGGTTGTTCCCCGAAGCACTTTGTTGAGACTGGTTGATGATTTACATTTCTTATATCTGTGGATCATATTTATTCTTGTGTGGATGAGATTAGTGGTGCCATATTATCGTAGACTTTGTTTTACAGCTTAAGTACGCTCTGATGGATCCATTAAATTGGATTTGTCCATCAGTGTGTGCTGCTGGCCATTGCCACGTGTCTAGTCCCTCGGTATTTTGGGACTGGGGCGTGACATAGTTTTTGTGGTGGCCCATGCAGGTCTACGACTAAATTATTCGGTTTCAACTTAGGGACTGAATAAGCCTGCCCTAAGGATAGGATAAGTTGTAGGATCTCATCTATTATTTGAACCATTTTTGAACTCTATATCGAACTCAATTTTGTTACTTGATTTGCATCCTGTGTTGATTCCTCTGAGCGTTCTTATAGTTTATCTTTTGGTTGCAAAGTAATGGATCCCAGGAACGGAGATGAGATTCCCTTGGATACACCATACGACGCTGTGGTTACTTATGTAGACGGAGTGACACCAGGGAATGGAGGACAAACATCGCAGATCAATCAAATCGGCCAGCCTAATCCAAGGTTCCGGCGTGATGACATCCCACCTCCACCACAGTTCACTCCACAGATGCCAGTTTTCTTGCCAGGACAAGCCATGGACGGGCAACAGATATTTTAGATGATGTATGCCATGATGCAAGCCCAGCAGCAGGTTCAGCAAGAGGCACATCGTCACGAGGCAGAGTATCTGAGAACCAGCCTAGTATCCGCATTGGAGCAGGCAAACCCACCAGCGAGGCGATCAGCGGCGGGATCTATCACCGATTTTCGTCAGCTCAAGCCTCGTACCTTTTCTGGTAAAGAGGGGCCAACATAAGTTCACGAATGGCTCACGAACATACAACACCAGTTGGAAGCAACTGAACTTCCGAGGGAGAAATGGATGACTGCAGTCAGGATACAGTTAACTGAAAATGCACATCATTGGTGGTTATCAGAAGAAAGGAGGCTTGGACAGGACCGAGTCACTTGGGAAGAGTTCTCCAGACTCTTTCGAGAGATGTATATTCCTGCAGTTGCACGGTCGGAGCTCAGAGACAAGTTCAATCGCCTTATCCAAGGCAATATGTCAGTGGAAGAATACAACACAGAATTTATTCGTCTAAGTCGCTTCGCCCCAACCTTGATTCGACAGAGGAAGATAAAGCTGAGAAGTTCTTTGACGGACTGAAGTTCGAGCTCCAGAGGTTGATTGGATCGGTCACACCTATATAATATACCGACGTCCTTGCAGCAGCACGACGCATGGAGCGCATCACTAGAAGGGAGTCAAATCTGAAGAGGCCAATTACCTCAGCACCATCCATGACAGCACATGGGGATTCTGCAAAATGATCCCAGAGGAGTATGCCAGATAGAGCAGCACACAGGGCCATATCCCTTCCTACTTGTCACCACTGCGGCAAGGTAGGACACATTGAGAGAGAGTGCAGGCGTAAGTTGGGACTATGTCTGAGCTACGGATCCAACCAGCATCTATCCAGGGACTGTTCTGAACGCAGAGACGGAGCACCGAGACTAGCTTTACCTGTACCACGACCAGCTTATCCAGCAGTAGGAGCACTGCAGACAGGAGTTGGAGGAGTCAGACCACCAGCTACAGGAGGCTATCAGCAGAGACCACCACTGGCACCACTGGCAGCTTTATTTCAGCAGGCTCAGCAGCAGAGAGGCCAAGCTCAGGGACGAGGCCAGGCATTTACATTGGCCGTTGAGGAGGAAGCTACCGCAGGAGAGGTTATCGTAGGTACTATTTTAGTAGCTTCATTACCAGCTGTAGCTTTATTTGATTCTAGAGCATCGTATTCATTTATAGCAGCTAGCTTTGTAGCCACCCATATAGTAGCTACCGCACCCCTTCCGAAGATAAAGAGAATTCTTACGGGAGGTAGAATTATCCCAGTTAGTGACGTCTGTAGATCATGTTCTGTAGTAGTATGTGGAAGAGAGATGCGAGCTCAATTTCTGATCTTTTATATGCCGGATTATGATGTTGTACTTGGTATGGACTGGTTAAGTCAGTACCATGCGACTCTTGATTGCCGACTTGGACGGGTTATATTTAGACCGCCTGGACATCTAGAATTTGAGTTTCTTCGAAGAGCAGTAGAGCAAGGAGTTCAGCCTAATCTTAGGGTACTATCTGTAGAAGGGAAGACAGGTTACCCAAGAGTCATATCAGAGTTTGTGGATGTATTTCCTGATGATCTTCCAGGTTTACCGCCTGATCGGGAAATAGAATTCACAATAGACTTAACTCCAGGAGCAGAGCCTATCACTTCATCAGTATATCAGCTAGCACCTAAGGAGTTAGTGGAGTTGAAGGAACAAGTTGATAATCTTTTGGAGAAGGGTTTTATCCGGCCCAGTGTTTCACCTTGGGGAGCACCCATATTATTTGTGCCGAAGAAGGATGGAACAGTACGGTTGTGCATTGACTATAGGGCACTAAATGATGTAACCATCAAGAACAGGTATCCCTTACCACGCATTGATGATCTATTTGATCAATTGAGTGGTGCTAGGGTATTCTCGAAGATTGACCTTAGATCCGGCTATCATCAGATCAAAGTAAGGAAGGAAGACATACCGAAGACAGCTTTCAGGACCAAGTATGGACATTATGAGTTCTTGGTAATGCCGTTTGGTTTAACCAACGCGCCAGCAGTGTTTATGAGTTTGATGAACAGAGTCTTTCATCAGTTCTTGGATAAATTTGTGGTTGTGTTCATTGACGACATCCTAGTATATTCCAAGAGCCATGAAGAGCACGAGGAGCATCTCAGAATTGTGTTAGAGACATTGAGACAGAAGAAGTTATATGCTAAACTTAGTAAGTATGATTTTTGTATGGATAAAGTAACTTTCTTGGGACATATCATCTCAGGATAAGGACTTTCAGTTGATCCGGAAAAAGTTGCGGCAATAGAGACTTGGCCTACACCTATATCAGTTGCAGAGGTGAGAAGTTTTCTCGGACTTGCGGGATATTACCGAAGGTTTATAGAAAATTTCTCAAGGATTTCAGAGCCTATGACGAAGTTGACACGCAAGGACCAGGAGACAGAAGACTGCCAGAAGGCTTTTGAAGAATTGAAGAGAAGATTGACAACAGCGCCTGTCTTGACTCTTCCTTCAGGGTCAGGAGGTTTTGTTGTTTACAGTGATGCATCAGGTAGTGGATTATGATGTGTTTTAATGCAACATGGCAAAGTTATTGCTTATCCATCGAGATAGTTGAAGGTCCACGAGAAGAACTATCCAACACACGATCTGGAGCTAGCAGCAGTTATATTTGCACTGAAGATTTGGATGCACTATCTTTATGGAGAGAAGGTAGAAATCTTTACTGATCACAAGAGTCTGAAGTATGTATATACTCAGAAGGAGCTCAACATGAGGCAGAGACGCTGGCTTGAGTTGATGGTAGACTTTGATATATATCTGCAGTATCATCCGGGAAAGGCGAATGTCGTAGCAGACGCACTCAGCAGGAAGCCTACGGCTTATTTCTTGATGATGCAGCCCGAGTTATTGAGAGATCTACAGGAGCTTCAGATAGATGTTGTTTTACCAGGACAGAGTGGCTTACTAGCTAATCTCGAAGTTAAGTCGTCACTTATGGAAAGAATTAAAGAGGCATTGCCCACCGATGCTAGATTTCGAAGACTGAAAGAGAGGACAGAAGCAGGCATGCAGACAGGACTTCGCATATATGAAGACGGGACATTGAGGTATGGAAATCGCCTGTATGTTCCAAATGAAGAACTAAGACAGGAGTTAATGACTGAAGCACATAGCTCTATGTACTCTGTTCACCGAGGAACCAAGATGTACCGAGACTTGAGGCAGTATTATTGGTGGCATGGAATGAAAAGGGAGATTGCAAGATTTGTGGCTAAATGTTTAGTATGTCAGCAAGTAAAGGCCGAGCATCAGAGGACTGCAGGTATGTTACAGCCGATTCCTATACCAGATTGGAAGTGGGAACATATACGATGGATTTTGTCACTGGATTTCCAAGGAGCCCCAGCGGAAAAGATGCGGTATGGGTAATCGTGGATCGACTCACTAAATCGGCACATTTCTTGCCATTTAGAGTTGGACAGTCCACAGAGGTACTAGCCGACATGTATATGCAACAAATTGTCAGATTACATGGAGTGCCGGTTAGTATTGTATCGGATCGAGATTCGAGACATCTCATTTCTGGCAAAGTATGCAAGAGAGTCTTGGCACCAGACTCAAATTCAGCACAGCTTACCATCCACAGACAGATGGTCAATCGGAGCGCACGATTCAGATCTTGGAGGATATGTTGTGATCGTGTATGCTAGACTTTGGAGGATCTTGGGAAGATCATTTGCACTTGGTGGAGTTCTCCTACAACAACAGTTATCAGGCCAGCATTCAGATGGCCCCATTCGAGGCATTGTACGGTAGAAAGTGCAGATCGCCAATATATTGGAGTAACGTTGGTGAATGTCAAATACTGGGTTCAGAATTGATAATGCAGACAGTGGAGAAGGTAAAATAAATTTAGAATTATTTTCGAGCAGCTCAGGACAGACAAAAGCATTGGGATGATACTCACAGACGTCCCCTAGAGTTCAAAGAAGGAGAGCACATATTCTTGAAGATTTTGCCCACTCGGGGTACTATCAGATTTGGGAACAGAGGCAAGTTGAGCCCAAGGTATATTGGGCCGTTTGATATTCTAGAGCGCATTGGTGATGTCACTACCGTATTTTCTAGAAAAGGATATTTTGGTCATTTCATAATTAATTAAATATTGTACATGTTAAATATTTATTTATTATATTATTTATTTATTATTAGCATGAAGATTTATTTTTTTGGACTTGTGTTAGTGGACCTAACTAGTTTAGTTTAGACTCATGGACCAACATGTTTTAATTGTTAGAATTGAGCCCAACTAGAAAGTCCATTAATTAGGAGGATGATTAAATTAATTAAACCATTAGACTAGAAGCTTCCCTCCTTAATTAATTTCTTCATGAGAGGCCCTAAGGGGTATTTTAGACTTTACATAGTAGCTTGAGGGAGGGGGCAAGTGAGGCCTATATAAAGGGGATAAAAACTTTCTCTCTCTTCATTTTTCATTCCAAATCTAGATCTAGAATTTTCCTCAACCAAATTTTATCAAATCCCTACCAAATTTTTACCCAATTACTTCCTAAATCACCATTAGAGACTAGAAGAGCAAGGATCTAGAAGGAGAAAGCAAGGATCTACAAAGAGAAGCAAGGATCTACAAGTTGGAGGCCAATTTCACCAATTTTGGAGGTTTCATTGGGAATCCATCTCCCAATAGGTATAATTCAGTTTTTCCCTTAAAATAGCTTCTAAATCTGAGATTTAATCATGAATAATCAATCCATATGTATGTACTACCCATAGGATTTGGTTTTGTGTTCATAGGAGACATATAGAGAAAGTTATAGTGTTTTTTGTGTCAATTTTGGAGGAATTCCGAAAATGACTTTTTGTTGTGTGTGTCAATTGATCCTATAGATCAATTTGGCATATGTTTATGTGTTTGGGGCTAGTGTCATGTCCATAATTGGGTACATGTAGGTCGTATCCTAACAATTTGGTGATACGTGTTGTTTTGAGGTTTTTTCTCCGACACGGAACTTTGTACATGTCGTATTTTGACACGGACACATAGATCTACATTTGACACTTTGTTTTGTTCATAAATATTATATGTGATTTGTTTGTGTCCTTCGGGATGCAATTGGATGTGTGGTGGACTCGTGTCGCATGCGTATCCTAGATCTAGTGGGATACGGTGTGATACTCTCCAATTGTTGTGTGTTTATGTGTAGATCTAATTAATTGTGCTTTAATTCTTGAATTATAATTGTGTATGTATCTATATATATTATATATGTATTATGTATATTTATTATAGTGTTTATTGTATCATAGATCTATGTATTATATATGTATTAATAGAATATATATTATGTAGCTTTCTTCTACATGCATTAATATATATGTTATAATATATGTTAGGGATATAAATATATGTATATATTTTATATAATATATGTGTATGTTTAATTAAGTAATTAGATTATTTATATATGATTATTTATACATATATATATGTATGTAGATATATATTTATAAGTGGTAGCATATGTATATATAATATAGTAGATATATTTATATGTGGTTATATATATAGTTATATTATATATTGTTATGTATTTATATTATTGTATGATTATATATATGTATACATATATGTATAGTTTTATATATATATATATATATATATATATATATATATATATATATATATATATATATATATATATATATATATATATATATATATATATATATATTACTATATGTGTGTGTGTATGTTACTATGTGGTATTTTATATAATTTACTATGTATAAGTGTATGTATAGTTTTATATGTTTATTGTATAAATATATATTATGGGTTATATATATGTATTTAAATATATATTGTATAAATATGTATATATGGTGGGTTATATATATGTATTTATATATATATTGTATATATATATACATATATTTTCAGCGACAGCAGCAAGCCAGAAGTGTCGCAACAGCAGCAACAAATGCAAATAATAGCAGCTTTTCAGCGACAGCAGTCAGCGACAGTTGCAGAAAACTGTCGATGAAACAACAGTGTATCAGCAGAGTATCAGAAGCTTCAACGACAGTTTTTAGTGACAGTGCAGGAAACTGTCACAAAATCTGCAGTGTATCTATATACACAGCAGCTTTCTGTGACAGTGGACAGGGTATTTAGCGACAGTTTGGCAGTTTTTAATATATTAGATATTAATATATATATAGATATATATGTATATATATGGTAATTAATATATATATAAATATGTTCCAAATTGCTATTTGTATTATAGTATACTATATATGTATATATTTAGTTGTAGCATATAAATTTATTAGAATAGTTAGTATATTTTAGTTATCAATTGTTATGAGTATCTTTTATATATTATATATTTGTAGGTATGTATGTACGTATATATGTATTAATAGTTAGTGTGTAGTTGGTAGTTAGTATTTTTCTATTAGTATATACTAGAGTTATATTGGATTAATATATGTAATTATTGTTGGGTAGTTAGTATATATATGAGATTTTGACAATTACCTTGAGATACCAAGGTAAGTATCAAGATATACCAAGGTATGAGTAGTAGGTATTGGCATAAGTAATAGGATAGTTGTAAACTAATTATGGGTTGGTATTAAGGTGACTAAAATAAGGTATATAGTATTATATAAATATTAAATGCATAGTAGTTTATAATTATTGTTGGGTAGTTAGTATAAATAAGGTTTTGAATTTACCTTGAGATGCCAAGGTAAGTATCAAGGTATTGGAGGATAATCAAGGTATTGGGTTTGGATATCAAGATAGCGGTTTAGTATTGCGATACCAAGTTGGTTCGAAACCAAGGTATCCATTTAGCATTTGTAATTAGAATTATATATATATAATATTGTTTGATATGTACATATGTGTTATATTTATTCCTTGTTTGCGTATCCTAAGATACGGTATCTTAGTATCCTAAGATGTAGCTTGTATGGCCTAGATTCATAGTGTGTGAGCCCAATATCTTTGAGTTAGCCTCATGCAACCTAGAAATAGTAGTTGACTATAATTGACCATAGTTGACTTAGAGTTGACCTAGTTTGACTTTTGACTTAGAAATGACTTTATGACCTAGAAAGTTGACTAGTTTAATTTATTTCTCTTCCCAAAAATTTGTATTAATGCAATATTTCATATATAGGTCTGTGACACCAGTTCGGACATCATTTTTTATCATTTGCTCTGGACCACAGGCGAGTACATTCTCTGATAGTTTTTATTATTTGATTACCACTATAATTCAAGTATTTAGAAATGTTACTTATGATTCTTGACACGATGGTACACGGATTGGTATTGTTATTGGATCGTTAGTCATGGGATGTTACCTTGATTATGGAGATGGTATCGGATACTGTCCTTGTTGGTATTGGATAACATTGAATATTGTAGATTAAATATTGGATACATTGGCTAGTGACGTGTCATGATTCGATCCATCATATCAGTCGGGGCGGGGGAAATACCAATTAAATATGTGATCAAGAAACTATCGGCTAGTAGTGTAATCATTGGCTACTAACTAACCATGCAATTCACGTATGGTTGAGTTAGCTCCTTAGTGTAATCATTGAATCTCCCAGGCCGATCACATATTTAGTTAGTATCTCAAATCACATAGTTATTGTAGATTCCATTATTCAATTCATTGATTACCTTGTTCTATTCTGACATTATAGTTCATTCCTTTATTCTTGTACGCATTGATTATATTCTGTTGTTAGTATTGCCTATTCTCTCATTGTTCTTGATTATCAGTTATATCCTCATCGTAGATAGCATCTTCTATTCTACTGCTTTATAGTTTTTGTCAATTAATTGAAACTGCTATTGGGTTGTACTTCGCTCCATTCCTGACTGGAAAATATTTTTCAGAGGATCCGGGAGATTGGTGTCCGACATACTACGGACCTCAGCCTATTGATGGTGCAGACTTGGACACACTAGTTCTGGAGTGACTATTGAGAGATTTAGCCGGATTCACTAGTTAGCATAGTTAGTTCTCTTTAGCATTTTGGTACCGGATTTATTTCCGACATATATTTGTGTTTGGATATTATTTCTATTTGTTGTTGTTATATTTTTAACTGCTTAGTTATGTTAGACTTCTGTGATATCTTCTCGTGCCATAGAAATGTGATTGAGTATTGTGTTGAATTAAGTTGATTACTCTCTTCTTGGAGTTAAGATATTATTGGAGGTTTATGCTTTATAGTGAGATAAATTAGATAGTATAGTTGACCAAGACAGCGTTCTACCGCCGATGCTGCGGCGTAGGCTGGGCGTTGTTCCCGACTTGCATCCCTACACCGGGTGCGGGTCGTGACAGGTGAGGTGGCTTATCGTCTTGTATTACCTCCATCCTTAGAGGGAGTACATGTCGTACTCCACGTCTCACAGCTGAGAAGGTACGTGACTGACCCAAGTCACGTAGTCGATCATTCAGAGATCGCAGTGGGCCCAAGCTTGAGATATGAAGAACAACCGGTTGGCATCCTCGACATCAGTGAGAAGATATTGCGAGGACAGACAATTAGACTGGTCCGTGTAGCTTGAAAACATCATTCTCCTGGCGAATCAACCTGGGAACGGGAGGATAGTATGCGCCAGCGTTATCCTCACTTATTCGCGGATGAAGTTATCACCTAAGCATTCTTGTAATTTCTATAGTTCTTCCTTTAGTAGTTATTCTTTGATTGGGAGGACGCAATCCTCTTAAGGGGGGGTAGATTGTAAACATCCTGATTTTTCAGAATATTTTAATATAATTTTTCTCAATTTTTTGGTATTTTTCTGGAATTAAAACTAAAGAATTTGTGATTAAAAGATTTTTATATGCTCTTAATTGGTATTAAAATATTATGGAAATAATATTTTATGGTGTAAAATAGAAAACCGGACATAGGGTAATTTTCTGTGAATTTATTGGACTCCAGAAGTATTTTTTAAAGCCCTAGAAACTATTAAATAATTAAACCGAATTAAACCATGAAATAAACCGGATTTATTTGAAATAAACCAAACCAACCCAGACCCGGTTCACTGAACCAACCCGTAGTGAACCGAGCAGAACCAACCCAGCTTAACGGGTCCGGTCGGGTCAGATCCGTGAAACCCGACCCGGACCCGAAACCCAAACCAAACCCTAAACCAAATCCGACTTCGATCCTCGGCGGCGCGCCTATTTAATGGCCTCGATGTTCGTGCCCAAACCAAACCCTAAACCAAACCCGCTCCGCCGCCCGCAGCAACGCCCGCCCGCCTGAACCCTATGCAGCCGCCTTCTCCTTCTTCTTCCACCCGTCCCCGCTCATCCCCCCCAGCCATCATCTCCACGACCACCCCTCGCCTCCCCGTTCTTCTCCATCCGATCTACCACCGCCCGTAGCACCTCCCTCCGCCCTCGACGACCACGATACCCCTCGACTGAACCCGCAGCCGCCTTCATCCACCTCACTTGAGCCCCATCTCCATCATCTCCAGCCATCTCCCCCTCTCCGCTCTGCCCAGCCGCTCGATGCCGCCGACTCGCAGCCCAACGCCCTAGGCCAAGCCGCCCTCCGCCGGCGAGTTTACCCCGCTATCTCCTGACACTGCCCTAGCAGCGGACACGGACACAGACCCTGTGCAGAGCCGACGCAGCGAACACGGTGACCAGGACACGATCCGACGTTCAGGATAAGAGAATTCTCGGTTCACGGAGCCCTGTTCAGGTAACCCGTTCTTCCTCCTCGTAATTCCAATTTTTGTTTCGTCAGTTGTGTCGTGTAGACTATATAACCCTCTGGATGTCCGTGCAACTCGCTCGGTGCATCGTATCCTGTGGTGATCGCAAACCGCGATCCAAAAACAGGAAAACCAATGCCTTATTTCACCCCGAAACTGAGTGCGCCCAGCCAAACGGGACGACTTGGTCGCACGTGGTCTTTACCGAAACGTGTGCGTCGTTGATACGGATGTGCGGGATTTTGTAGAAGTTGATTTGGATGTGCTTGCACACCAGAATCAACACGTATCTGCCGACACCGCCCCGTATCTGCCTATTCTGGAACACGCTGTAACTTTGTGTATACACATCGGATCGAGACGAAACTTACGCCATCAGACTCATAGCAATACGCTGGTCCTGTAACCCAATTTTGGTTCGATTCTGAGAACGTTGACAAAATCGCGTATGGTGGGCCCCATAGGCTCCACTTGACGGGCGATTTTGTGATCGGCTCATCGGAATCCAATTCTGAAAGTTTTATTGGATTTGTATCATCGTTCCTGACTTGTTGACACTAAGTTTGATGAATTTGGAGACCTTTGACCCTGACACGCTTTTCAGTGCAAAGTCGCCCACATGTGGACCCCGCTTTGACCCGGAACTGTCATTTTTGCCCCTGTGTCCAAATTGGACTTAAGGACAGGCTTTTCTAGCTATTTGATATTTTCTGAGACTTTTGGTGATGTTTATTATAGCTTTTGAAGGAGTACCTACAGGATCCACTGATACAGGGACAACTATTGGTATTCAAACCCCAATCAAGTGTACCTTCCAAACTCTGCAGTATTGTTACATATTTTTCTTGCTTCATTTATATTGTTGTGCATGCTTAACCTAGGACCGTGTGACTTTCTCAGCATCCAATTATTAGTCGGGTGCCAATACCGTACACGGTGTTGTGTATTGTCATCTAGAGATGGACATTCGTGACCCCTTTACATTCTCGTACTGGTCTTACCAAGTACACTATAACCCAGGACACTTGACACTATTCATAAGACAGGATCTTCTTGAAATATTCATGGTAATTCTGGATAGGATACAGGACTTGACAGAGATACTATATTCATAGATACTTTATGACTGGTTGCATTAGCTATGATCCCGCTCGACATGGATATGAGACGTTATGGTCATGAGATGCGTGGTTACATTGGGTGGGGAGAGACACACAGGCTACAGGTTGTTTTATATGTATCTACTACTATTGTGAGGTCGTAGACTCTCGAGCAGAGCTAGACACATTACCGGTTATTACCGCTACCGGCTCCCCGATACAGAGCTTGTAGTAGCTCAGCCTGAGTACTCGTGATGCTCTCATCTTGCATTTCACATAGATGGTTACATACTTACCCTATTTATTTCATTTATTTTCTGTATTGCATTTATTTTGGCTTGTATTATCTGTACCTTGTTATGTTCTCTGAGGACCTAGATCCGGATTATGTCCCTAGGATTTGCAGACGAGATCTTTCCCGAGGTATACGGGACCGCAGCAGGAGCAGATACAGGAGCTATACCGACACCTGAGGACGAGGTGTTAGCTGAAGACTTTTTCTGAGCATCCATGTTTCATGCTCAGTATTTATTTTATTTAGTCATTTATATTCTGGTCTTTTGAACCATTGTATTAGATTTTTATCGGATTGTTCTCCGAAGCACTTTGTTGAGACTGGTTGATGATTTACATTTCTTATATCTGTGGATCATATTTATTCTCGTTTGGATGAGATTAGTGGTGCCATGTTGTCGTAGACTTTGTTTTACAACTTAAGTACGCTCTGATGGATCCATTAAATTGGGTTTGTCCATCAGTGTGTGCTGCTGGCCATTGCCACGTGTCTAGTCCCTCGGTATTTTGGGACTGGGGCGTGACACTGCAGCTCAAAGTTTAGTCCGTCGAAGAACTTCTCAGCCTTCTCTTCTTCTGTCGGGATCAGGGTTAGGGTGAAGCGACTTAGACGAATGAACTCTGCGTTGTACTCTTCTATTGTCATATTGTCTTGAGTGAGGCGCTTGAACTTATCCCGAAGTTCTGATCGAGCGATGGCTGGAATATATATTTCCTGAAAGAGTCTAGAAAACTCTTCCCAAGTAACTCGGTCTGGTCCGAGCCGTGTCTCCTCAGATAGCCACCAGTGATGTGCACTGTCCGTTAACTGCATTCTTACGGCAGTCATCCAATGTTCCTGTGGAAGCTCAGCTGCTTCTAATTGATATTGAGTGTTGGTGAGCCACTCATGAACTTCAGTGGGCTCCTCTTTGCCTGAAAAGGTGCGGGGCTTCAGCTGGCAAAAATCGGTGATAGAGCCCGTCGTTGGCCGTCGTGCTGGTAGATTCGCCTGCTCCAGCGCGATTGCTAGGCTGTGACGCAAAGACTCTTGTTGAATTTGCTATTGGGCTTGCATCATTGCATATATCATTTGAAACATCTGTTATCCGTCCATAGCCTGCCCTTGTGGGAATATGGGCATTGGTGGAGTGAATTGTGTCGATGGTGGAATGTCATCTTGCTGAATTCTCGAGGCATACTGATTTGCTTGACTGCGTTATTGAGCTGATTGACCTTCACCTACTGGTGTTGCTTCTTCTTCATGGGTAACCACAACTCCTTGTGGTGTTCCTGTAGAAATCTCGTCGCTTTCTGGTGGATCCATTACTCTGCATCTCAAATAAACGATAAGAGGCGCACAGAGGAATCAAGGCAGGATGCAAGTCAAGAAATTGATTCGAATCCGATATAGTGATCAAGAACGATTCAAGCAAGTGGATGAGATCCTATATCTTATCCTATCTTAATCGCAGGCTTGCTCGATTCCTAAGTTGAAACCGAAGCAATTTAGTCATAGACCTGCATGGGCCACCACAAAAACTATGTCACGCCCCAATCCCAAAATATCAAGGGACTAGACACGTGGCAATGGCCAATAGCACACATCGATGGCAAACCCAATTTAATAGACCCATCAGGGTGTACTTAAGCTGTAATACAATAATAAGGGTCTAAGCTAATCCACAGAAATGAATACAAACTATATTAGAAATATAAAGCAATATCAAGTATCAATAAAATATAACTCGTGGAATAACCCGATAATGAGTTTGATACAATGTTTCAATAGACAAGAAATAAAGAGTATAACAACAGCAAATACTGAGTATGGATAAAGCATATACTCAGAGAAAATCCTCGGCGATCACCTCGTCTTCTGGATCTGGTACTGCTCTAGTGCCTGCTCCTGTTCCGTACACCTCGGGGTAAATCTCTTTTGCTAAATCTGGGAACATAATCTGGATCCAGGTCCTCAGGGGACATAGCAAGGTACAAGAATAACTCAAGCCATAATAAATACAGTACAATAATAAACAAATCAATAGGGTAAACTATATAACCAGCTAAGTGATATGCAAGATGAGAGCATCACTAGAACTCAGGCTGAGACCACTACAAGCTCGGTGTCGGGGAGCCGGTAGCAGTGATATCATGTAGTTGTCTAGCTCGAAAAGAGGCTACGACACCGTCATAATATAATCAACCTGTAGCTTGTGTGTCTCTCCCCACCCGATGTAATCACATATCTCATGTCCATGACATGCAAGATCATGACCTCTAACTGATGCAGTGAGTCATAATGATAGCTAAGCATATGAATAAAGTATATGTCACGAATCCTGTAGCCTATACAGAATCACCATGAATATCTCAGGAAGATTCTGTCTCATGAATAGTGTCAGGTGTCCTGAGTTATGACGTACTTGATAAGGCAAGCACGAGAATGTATAGGGTCTCGATATCCATGTCTAGGTAACGTTACACAACTCCGCGTACAGTGTTGGCACCCGAATATTATTCAGACGCTAAGTAATGTCACACAGTCCTAGGTTGAACAGAGATATTACAGTAATAAATCAAGAGAATAGTATAAACAAATGCTGCAAGTATGGCAAGGTATACTTGCTTGGGGTTCTAACTCCAACTGCTGCTCTGGTATCAGCGGGATTTGCAGGCAGTCCTCTGGTTGCTGAAATAAATATTACCATCAGGTTCAGAAGATATCAAATAGCTAGAATTTCCTGTCCATAAGTCTAATTTGGATACAGGGGCAAAAGTGATAGTTTCTGGTCAAAGTGGGGTCCACATGTGGCCCGTTTCGTACCGAAAAGTGTGCCAGAGACAATATTCTCTAAATTCTTCAAATTTAGTGTCTACAAGTTCAGAACGATGATACGAACCCAACGAAATATTCATAACTGGATTCCGATGAGCCGATCAAAAAATCGCCCGTCAAGTGGAGTCGTGGGGCCCATTATACGTAATTTTGTCAACATTCTCAGAATCGAACCAAACTTGGGTCACAGGACCAACATATTGCTACGAGTCGGATGGCGCAAGTTTCATTTCGATACGACGTGCGTACACGAAGTAACAACGAGTTCCAGAACAGGATCGATACGAGGTGTTGTCGACGGATATGCGTTAATTCCGGTGTGCATGCACATCCAAATCAAATTTCGCAAAATCACACACGTCCGTATTAACGGCGCGCACCTTTCGGTGAAGTCCGCACACGACCAAGTCGTCCCGTTTAGCGGGGCGCACCCAATTCCGGAGAAATCAGGGTATTTATTTTCCTGATTTTGCGTCGCAGTTTACGATTGCCACAGGACGCGATACCCTGAATAAATTGTACGGATATCGAGAGAGTCACGCAGTCTACGCGTCACAGCAGACGGTATAAAAAATGGGACAGCGAGGAGAGAGAAACAGTCACCTGAACAGGGCACCGAAGATGACTGAAATACACGATTCTGCGAGGTGGCGCGACAAGGCCGGCGGAAGGCTGGTATGGTTTCTGCTGCTGGAGATTGCCGGGGTAGCTGCGGTGGCGCTGGAGTCATCGGCGGGTCAGGCTCGGCGGAGGCGGCGCTGGTGGTCACGACGGAGGAGGCTCCGGGGTTCAGTGGGGTTATCGTCGTACGGTGGCAGCGGAGAGAAGTGAAGGGAGCCGGTGGCCTGCCGGGTGGAGCCGAAGGTTGGCGGTGGTGGCTACAAGGGATGAAGGTGACCAGGGTCAGCGGAGGGGGAGAATGGTGGTGGTCAGTGGCGGATGGGAGTGGCCGGGCTGGGTCAAGGGGGGCAGCGGAGGTGTGTGATGGCGGTGGAGGAGAAGGGTTACGGGAGGGGGTTTTATAGGGTGGAGCGCCGGGACGGTTACGGGGAGGGGAGAGGTCGCGGGTAGCGGAGGAGCCGGCCGGTGGGGATATGAACGGAG
>JAYESA010002234.1:0-27466 GCA_036927795.1 Iris macrosiphon
GGTCCACTTTGCACCGAAAAGCGTGCCGAGGGTAACAGTCTCTAAATGGAACAAACTATAGATCAAACAACTCTAAATGTCAATACGAACCCAACGGTATGTCCAAATGTGGATTCCGATGGGCCAAACACAATTTTGTCCAAAAAGTCAACTGTGAGGCCCGCCAATTGGCGATTTGGTCAACTGTCTCAGAATTACGTAAAAATTGGGTCACAGGACCAGCGCGTTACCACGAGTCCATTGGCGCAAGTTTCGTCGCAATCTGACAAGCGTGCACAAAATGCGTACGACTTCCACAAAAGTTACGACACGGGATGTGTCCGCGGATACGGGCTGATTCCGGCGCGCACACGCGTACGAATCAGTTTCTACGCATTTTTACATGTCCGGTTACGCTGCGTGCACCGTTCGGTATACTTGGTACACGACGGGGCGGTCCCTTTTGGCGGGGCGCGCTCCATTTCACAACTTTTGGAAATCTAAGAAAAGTGGGTTCGCGGGGTTTTGTGACGAATTTAATTCTGTCCACAGCAGCTAATAATCTAGGGTTATTTAACAGAAAATAAACTAGGTCAAGTGTTCTACACATATAAAAAAGAATCACTGAATTCGGATCTCTGTGGTGGGAGATACGAACTCGGCAACATGGGTGGTCACCACAGTTTTCTGCGATCCCAGAATTCGGTCTGCTCGCGCCAACTTGGGCACTATTTTCGCCTATGGGTACACGTTGTTCGAGGTTTGCTATTATACAAATATGGGAGAGGGTTAAGGGGTGAGCATACCGGTGAAGACGGAACGATATTTGGTTGAGCGAGTCGACGGAAAGCAACTCTGGAATGAAGGTACCTCGTGTGGGAATCTGCAGTGCGCGAGGTCGGGGTCGTCGGGATTGGTTTGGACGGCCTGACGGGGTTCTCTGGCTGCGGTGGCGGCTCTAGATGAGAAGAGGAGGGTCTGGAGGTTTTAGGTTAGGGTTTTATGAAATAATATATATATATATATATATATATATATATATATATATATATATATATATATATATATATATATATATATATTAGGGAGAGAGAGAGAATGGGTTTGGTCGCGGTCCGCAATATTCTAAAGGGGCGTTGGGTCTGGAATAGGGAGCGTTGGTGGAATTTCACATGTAATGTGGTTGCTGCACTTTGTTGGTATGGAATTTTGCTAAGTTGCATTGCTAGTTTTGCTAATGTGGAATAGGAAAGCAAAAGCAAACGTTTGCTAGGTTGGCAAGTTGCTTTAAGAATGCTAGCAAGTTTGCTAGCTTTGGTTGGCTGTGCTTGCTAAGTTGCAAGTTTCTAACTTTTGCTAGTTGGAAGTTGCTAAGTGGAATAATAAAGTTAGTATTATTAGTATTATTATTATTAGTATATTATTAATTATTTCTTTATACTTTCTTTTCTTTTCTTTTCTTTTCTTCTTCTTAAATATATATACATATATATATATTTGTATATATATATATATATATATATATATATATATATATATATATATATACTCATAAGAAATTTATAGATTAGAATAATGCAGACCGTTAGGCTAGCAACTGCTCAAGGGGTCTCCTACATGAAATAAATTCCGAAAAATTCCTGATGGTCTCATAAATCCTCTAAGTGCCCGAACACCTAAAATAAAAATTATTAAAAATCTATTTCTCCTATTTAGCACATAACTACCATAATTAAATTATTAATTAATAAAAAAATAATAAATACGGTTTTTAGAAATAGCGGTTTTACAAGATCACAACAATAAACCCTTGTAGGTGCCATAAGTAGTAGCGACTATCCTTCATCTTATCAACACATTCTCCTTGGGTTATTCATCTCCCCTATCGTATCCTTCACATCCTCGATTCCATGTGCAAGTTCTCTTTGTACTAAAATTTATTCGTGCCATATTACCTAATTTAAGGCAGACCAGACCGACCCTTAGAATTTAATGCATGATTTATATTTTTTTCTTCCCAAGTTTTAGGCACGATAATTCGTACTTAGCCCTTCTCTTATTCTAAAAAATTGTGCGTTGTCTTAATTTTGAGGACAAAATTTTTGTAAGTTGGGTAGAATGTAAACCCCTATAATTTTAAAATTTAAATTTATTATTTATTTATTTATTTATTTAACTATTGGATTTTCTAGAATTTTTGTTAAATTGAAAATAAATTCTTTGATGTATTACTTATATAGATATTAATATAAAGGTATTTCACAAAACCATTTATTTTATTTTATTTTTAAAATTATTTGTCAAAGTAATAAATTTTTTTCTAAGAAATTATTATATGCAAATATATTTTTGTTTGTATTTTTCTATTCTCATCCTCTCTCTCTCTCTCTCTCTCTCTCTCTCTCTCTCTATATATATATATATATATATATATATATATATATATATATATATATATATATATATATATATTGTGTTAGAAAGAAAAGAAAAGAAAGAAAAAGAAAAAGAAAAAGAAATAAAGAAAAACAAAACAAAACTTAAAGAAAAAGAAAGAAAGAAAGAGAAAATGAAACAAAAGCAACAACAACAACTAACCTAAGCTACCCTCACGACCTACCCAACAGACCCGCACCCCCCCCATATTCAGCCCGACACCTGCGTGTTTTCACCCCGCCGACTCTCCCTCTTGGTCTCTTTTATATATGAGCCTCAAACCCAAACCCTAACTCTTTGCCCTAGCCTCTCCCCTTCGGCCGCCCTTGGTCGCCGGTTACCGCCGCCTGGCCATGGAATCACCGGCCGACCGCTCACGCATGCGCGTGTACACGCAGCAGCCAACACCCCACGAGCCCCTCTTTCATGTATGATATCCCTCTTATTGTTGCTTTATTTTACGAGCGATTTCTTCGTACACGCTCGCAACACGACCCTCTAGGATTCCTTCGAAGCGAGACGAGTTTTGGTGTCATGGTTTGTAAGAAAAATTGATCCAAAGTTGGAAAAAAAATTCTAAAACAGTTCAAAAAATTAATCCAAGTACCCCTGTTCGCGTCCAGTTTTCTACCAACTCGTTTAATATTTTTAAAATATTATTAAAATAATTTATTTACAGCATGACAAAGATTAATTATGTTATTTTATTTTTTCTTATTTTGTTTTATTCATTAAATTATTCTGTTTCCAAAACGATTAAAAACCATATTTTTGAAACCCAAAATTTTGTGATACGGAGTGCGTCCCGCCAAACGGGACCCCCTCGTCGTGTACCAATTGCACCGAAATATGCGTATGGTATATTCTGACCTATGAGTTTTTGTGGAAGTTGAACGTGTGTGTGCGCCAAAATCAACTCGTATTTGTAAAAAGTCTCCCGTATTAGTATTTTTATAAAATACCCAATTAGTTTGTTTACGCTCGCCGGATAGCAACGAAACTTACGCCGCTGGACTCGCAGCGTCTGACCTGTCTCGTGACCCAAGTTTCGTCCGATTCCGAGTCAGTCAATGGATCACCATTTTGTGGGCCCCACGATTCGACTTGACGAGTAATTTTGTGATCGGCTCACCAGAATCAAAAACTGGATGTACCGCTGAGTTCATATCGTCAATTAGGATTTATTTGACCTATAATTTGTCTAATTTAGAGATCTTTACCTCTGGCACGTATTTCGGTACGAAGTATCCCACAGTGGATTCTGATTTTATCTGAAATTACTGGTTTACCCCTATATCCAAATTTGGACGAAATGGTACAGTTTCCTAACTATTTTTCTTATTTCGGGAATGTTGATGATGTTTATTTCAGCATCCGGAGACGTTCATACATCTTTCTCTTTTATGCTACTGTTGACTTGACATACTCACTGCCAGGACATTGTCTAAACTTTGCTCGGACACCAGGCAAGATATCTTGCTATATCTACTGTCATTTTATTTTTAGTTCAGCATTTTATTTTATTGTTGCATAAATTATTTTTATATAAACTGTACGTCTAAGCTTGACTTGGGTGCAAACGACAGTTTTTGTCGTCTTTCGTAGCTTTTATTATTTATATGCATGTTGACTTAGTTTTAGCGGACTACCTCCTAATTATGGGATATTTTTATATCTCATTGGACCATGACACCCACATGACACGGTGTTTCATTATAGGGCATGGATTGCGTATTCGACTTGCTACTGATACGTAAGGAGCGTGTGATGGTTAGAACGTAACTATTATGATTAGTGCATTAGAGAATCATACAGTTACAACACTGGACATATTGTGTATATGACTTGGTCAGTATGGGGAGAGGGGGAAGACAATCATTATGCGTATGAGATAGCCAAATCGGTTGCCTTAGTATCCGGATGGAACTTTGGTGATTATTATATCAGATACCCTCTGACGTCGCTGGACGTTACAGATGTTTAAAGCATACAACTGTGTTGCAGTATCTGTACATGATGTGATAAGAAGCCAACAATCCCACTCATACGCACGAATGTTGTCTTATAAATTGCACATTAGATGGTTAGAACTCCCTTTGCATATTTAATTACTTATTGCAGTTTATATAGCTTGCTTCTATGTATCTTGTTACGTCCCTATGAGGACCTGGTCCATTTCTAAGTGTAGATGATCATGACTATCCGTAGGAGTATGGGCCAGGACCTGACGCATCATTTTCTGCTGAGAAGGTCTTACCTTCCGAGCATCCATGATCATCTCTTAGTTGATTGACTTATTAGTTGTTATTCTCTTTACTTATTATTTTATTTTATATTGGAGTTTCATCCTCCTCTCTCATTTTAGTTTTGATATAGTCATTGGTAGTTAATTTGTCTCCACCCGACTATCATTTTGGATTATTCAGACTTGATCACTTTTATCTATTGGTTTAGTTTATTTATTGACTTGCGTTTGTGTATGAGATTTAGTTGTCTATGACTTGTGAAATTATATACCACTTATGAATTATCATTCATAATACAGCGTACGTATATGTTATAGTTTTCATATATTAGAGTTGTCATATACATACGGCTGCAATATTTATGTATTCCTAGTCCTACGTATTTTGGGACTGGGACGTGACAATTTTTACCAAGAAAAGCAAATTTAGTTGCTCATGCATTAGCAATTTTTTTTTTAAATTCAAGTGGCTTTCCGATAACTCATTTGTATCGAGAGCCTCGATTGTGTATTATGGACAATAATTGTAAAGATATTTTCACAAACCTTTCATTTCCTAGGTGTCCATTTTCCTTGAACCATAGCCCTCTTCCAGGAGTCCCCTTCAGATTTCTCAGGATACGAAAAACTGCATCCATGTGGCCCTTCCTTGGATCATGCATATAGCGACTCATTACACTAACATAAAATGAGATATCAAGGCGACTGTATCCTAGATAAATCAATCTGCTTATAAGTCCCTAATATCTCTCACGATCAACAGGCTCTCCTACCTCTGCTCTCAACTTATCTTTCTGATCGATCAGAGTGACTGCCGATTGACATCCCAATATACCAGTCTCTGTGAGCAGGTCTAGTACATACTTTCTTTGAGAGAGGATGATTCCATCTCTTCCTTGAGCCACCTCGATTCCGACAAAATACCTCATCATTCCCAAGTCCTTTACTTCAAACTCCTTGGCGAGTTTTGACTTCAGCTGGGTGATCTTCTCCTCATTTTTACCTGTGATGACTATATCATCCATATACACTGCAAGTATGGTGATGTGGCCTCTTGCATGCTGGAAGAAGACCGTATGACCTGCATTGGTCTTGCGGTACCCCATGCTTGTGACAGCCTTCCTGAATCTTTAAACTAGGCTCGAGGAGATTGCTTGAGTCCATACAGTAATTTCTTCAGCTTTCACACCTTTTCCGTTGACTGCTTTGTACAACACCCCGAAGGGGTCTCCATGTATATTTCTTCTTGTAGATCCCGATGAAGAAAATCATTCTTTACATCCAATTGATACGGCTACCACCCATGGTTTTTTGCAAGAGAGACCCGTGTTCTCACAGTGCTCATCTTTGCCATCGGAGAAAATATCTCATCATAGTCGATGCTATATGATTGAGTGTATCCCTTTGCAACCAACCTTGCCTTGTACCGCTCCACCTTACCTTCTGACGTCTCCTTTACTGTGAAGACCCATTTATATCCAACTGCTTTATTTTCTTTAGGCAATGTAACAAGCTCCCATGTCCTATTTCTCTCGATTGCCCCAAGTTCCTCTAATATTGCAGCTTTCCACATTGGATCTTCCTTCGCTTCTTTCCAAACTTAGGCAAAGATGTGGTGTCTAACGATGCAATGAATGCTCAATAAGTATGAGATATATTAGAGTAGGATAAAAAATTGGCAATATCATATTCAAAACCATAACGATTAGGGGCTCTTCCCGCATTACTGCGAGAAGATCTCCTTAAAGGAGCATGAGGTAGTGGTGGAGAGATCATACCATCCGAATTAGAGGGATCCATATCTGAATCAGAGGCATCCGGTGCGGGAGGTGCATCTTCAAGAGTTGGGGCAGGGTTAGGCGAGAGACATGGCACATTAGGGGAAATAGGCACAGTAGAAAACTATTGTTTTCTCCTTCTATAGATTTGGAGCTCTGTAGATTGTTTCTCCCCCTGCACTGTAGCATCACTTTCTTCCTCCTGATTGTGTGTATCCTCATCACTTTCCACATCTTCGCTATCTTTCCCTTGTTTTCTTGGACCAGCTTCTATCATTGGGCATAAAACTGACCCGACAATCATGCTATGGCCTATATCCCCCTCACTCCTAACACCACTTGTATTAGGTGTGTCACCAAATGCGGAGCCTTCATCTGAACCATTGTGGTAGTATGGTTCCATCTCTTCGAATGTAACGTCCATGCTCACAAAGAGCCTTCGCTCCAGGGCCTATATCCCCCTCACTCCTAACACCACTTGTATTAGGTGTGTCACCAAATGCGGAGCCTTCATCTGAACCATTGTGGTAGTATGGTTCCATCTCTCCGAATGTAACGTCCATGCTCACAAAGAGCCTTCGCTCCACCGGACTCCAATAAGAGTTTCTCTTTTGAGTCCCTGAGTAGCCAACAAATACGCACTTCACTGCCCGAGGGTCCAGCTTTCCTACCGCAGGTCTGTTATCTTTCACAAAGCATACATATCCAAATACCTTTGGGGAAACAATGTACTTATTCTCTCCAGTAAGCATCTCAAACAGTGTCTTCCATCCTAGCAGCTGAGAGGGCATCCTGTTGATGAGATATGCAGCCGTCAACATGGCATATCCCCCCAAGTGTTTAGGAACATTCGTGGCAAACATCATTGACCGTCATACTTCCAACAGGTGCCTATTCTTCCGCTCGGCCACACCATTCTGTGCTGGTGTATAGGCACACAAAGTCTGATGCTGTATCCCATAGGCTAATAAGTACTCTATAATAGCCTTGTTGGTGTATTTTATCCCATTGTCAGATCTCAAAATCTTTACTTTAGTACTATACTATGTTGTAACCCTGCGATACAAATCTTGAAAGCATGCAAAGACATCACTCTTACTCTTCATTAGGTATATCCAGGTGGCATGAATGTAATAATCAATAAAGATGATAAACTATTTAAAACCATTAACCGCTGTTATAGGACAAGGTTCCCACACATCAGAGTGTACCATATCAAAAATAGCTAAATTTTTATTTCCAGAACTCCCATACGAGCTTCTGGTATATTTTCCAAGCCCACAAGCATTACAAATCAACTTTTATTTATTAGTCTTTTGATACATAGATGGATACATCAGACTTAGTAGACTGAATGACGAGTGTCCCATGCGCTGATGTTGAAGTAATAACTCTGCTTCCACCAGTGACGCTAGTGCTACGTCCAACCCACCCCTATCAAAGTATCATAGCCCCTTATGCCAAGTGCCAATCCCTAACCGTCTCCCCGTTCCCTTCTTCTAAAAAATTACCTTAGGAATATCAAAGGAAATACTATAATTAAGTTAAAAAATAATGACACTAATAGATAATAGATTAACAGGGAAAGATGTAGCATGCAAGGCATCAGTAAGGGTTATGGAAGAGGTGCATTCAATTGTTCCTTTATCCATAATGGGTCTAGACGTACCATCAACAGTCTGAATGCTTTCAGGCGTCGTTAGGTGAGCGTAATCTTGGAACTCATTATGGGCACCCGTGATATGGCGGGATGCCCTAGAGTCAATTATCCAACCTGGTCAGTGGATAGATGCTAGGACATGAGCAGGTATAGCTGTGCTTATATGGACATAATTTGTGATGTTACCTCCGAAGGTGGTTGAAGTTGATGCCCCAGAGGTGTTGACTCGATTGTCGCTGGTTCCAAGCTTCATACTTCTCCATATCTCTAGCATTTATCTCTCACTAGGGGTCATATTGGGTGACTGACTCTCACTTCCCTCTTCTGCCATATTTGCCTTGTGCCCTCCGGAATGATTACTTCTGCCACCAACATAGCCTCCTCTTCCACCCCTATGCCCTCCACGGCTGCGTCCTCTGCCGCTTGACTAGTTTTTCATGGGTTTCGTACAAAACCTGATGAAGTGTCCAGGGTCTCCACAGTTGTAGCACCCTCCCCCTCCGGAAGGATTTGGGTTACAAATTGCTAGAGCTAATTTTTCTTCAGAGAGCTAGTGGTGCTAGGCATCAGTTTCAGTCATGCCTCTTCTTGTGCCATAGCAGCTATGGCCTCCTCCAGTGATGGCAGCCTGGATTGAGCAAGTAGGATATTACTTCTCTGCTCGAATGCTGGATTGAGCCCCTTCAGGAACTTCATCATCCTCTGTTGCGAAATATACTCCATGATCTTCTTATAATATTTTGTAAATGCCGGTTCTACTTGCTTATCTTCCATGCCAATGGGGTCATAGTGGTCGAGATCTGACCAATACTTCTTCAGCAGATCCGCATAGCAACAATAGAAGTAGCCATGACGGCGGGGAAGGCCGGCGGCGCTGCGGCACAAGGCCAGGCGGCGCTGGCCGAGGGTCGGCGTTGTGGTGATGTAGGGGCCGGCGTGGAAAGAAGGGAGGGGGGGGGGGGCGGTGTGAGAGGGTTAGGGTTAGGGTTTGGAGAAGGGTGTGTGTGTGGGGGGGGGGGGTGCTCTGATACCAAATAGAAATTTACTTTAATATTTAACTTGATTTTATTGATGGGTGGGGCTACATATATATAGTAGAGGCTAACCCCTCTCTACTATTCTACTAGATGTGAGACTAAACACCTAGTAATACTCTTAACACCAACCATGCTTTATGGATCAGAACATTGGATATTTAGAAAATAACATGTCTAGGAAGTTAGTGTAGTTGAAATGAGAATGATAAGATGGATAAGTGGTAATACGTTAAATGATAGGATAAGAAATGAGTATATCCTTGGAAGTTAAATATTACGCTAACTGAGGACAACAACATGAGGGAAAGTCGATTAGTCGACTTAAGTGGTTTGAACATGTATAAAGCAGACCCACAAATTTTTTGTAAGGAGGAGCAATGATATAATAATTAATGGAACCACTACGACTAAATGTAGATCTAGACATAGATGACTTGAAGTGTTAAAGAAGAATATTGATATTGTTAGCTTTATAGAAGACATGACCCTTAACAGAGCCAGATGGAACAAAAGGATTCAAACAACTGACCCTAGAAATTTAGGATAAAGTCTTTGTTTTTGTAGACATCCGAAAATATATTTGTCCTCCCGGTTACTTCTTCTATACATCTCTAGCGCTCTAGACCTATACATTTTTATGCATCTTTTCCTCTCAACTAACAAGTCTCAAGGAAAAAAAGGAAATGATGTCATGAAATGAACTTATAAATCATAATAACATTGGTTTTGAAAGCAAGAAATACTTCAATTCAGCTTTTGCAGTTACCCCCAGCATGGTGTTAGTACAATTTGGTGACTTCCCTCAAGTACATGTGCTCTTACCCAGGGGCGGGCCAGAGAAGGGGCGAACAAGGCTTGGGCCCGGGGCCCCAAGGTCCAAGGGGTCCCAAATTCTTTAGAAGTGAGTATAGTTAATAATGCCCTCAATTAAATGTTTGTTTCTACAAACCACATTAGAATGGGCCCTACTCTTCACTCTTCAGCAAATAGAAGAGAACGTAGGAATTTGGCGGCCACCCTCTTCCGCTTGAGATAAAAGAAAAAGTCTTCCCGTCGTTCGTCTCTTCGATTCCTCTTCTTCCCGTTGCTTCGATTCCCTATGGCGAACGGTAATTTTTTTTTTTTTTGAAATGGTACACTTTAATTCTCTGTTTCCTTCTTTCTTTGTCAGCTTCGCTTATAATTGAACCACAAATTCCTTTTTTTTTTTTTTTTCTACTAAACTCCTCCACATGGACTTGTGATGTTCGACTACTCGAAGAAGGCCATGGCGGAACTCTCTTTGGCCTCTGCTTAAGACTTGACCGGAAGATGATGAAAAGGTGAGATAGATGTATCAATGTGAACCCAATATTTCACTATTTTAGCAAGACTCTTATTTTGAGAAGTGAAGAACTGAAATATTTTGTTCCTCTTGATGTTGGATCCTTGGCTTTTCTTTTATGTTTCCTGACTCTCGAGTTCCCTCCGTTGTTGATGAATTCGACAAACAAGACCAAGAATAAACAACTGATTAGAAAACATAATGAGAAAACATAAAATTTGACTTGTATTGTATTATGATAGATTTTTTTGTTTATGATAGATTTCTTCTTCTTCATGTTTTCTAGTTTTTGACTTGTATTGTATTAGAAAACATAAAATTTCTATCATATGCATAACTCATAATCTTGTTAGATGTATCCTTGTGATTTTTACAAGATCCTAAATGTAAAATACGTTCATGATAATGAGATATTGAAACTTCTAAAAAAAATGATACTTTATTTTCAAAATATATCTTTTGAACAAGGGGTATCATTTTGGATTTCGTCCTGGGCATTAAAATATTCCAGGCCGGCCCTGCTCTTACCTCAAGAAATATTCTATCTCATGATATGCTCTTACCTCAAATTTTCTTCACTATTGTTCAAACCGGAGAACATGTATGCCATGAATAGTAGATCCATTAAAAGGTCGTTCCCTGTTCCTTGACAAATGTTCAAAAATCATCCTTAGTATTTTCAGTTGGACGTCGATATGATACACCTATGCTCGTCAAATAGAAAGAGAAAGAAAAAGGGGTTATGGCAAGCAACTCATTTTATTGAAGACAAAACTACAACAATTACAAGATGAGAGATTTTTTTATCTATATTCAAGACCACATTACAAGATGAGAGCTTTTTATTGATATTCAAGATTACACCTTGTGTAATGCTATAGACCTGACAAAGCAACGCGTGCAAAGGCTTCCGTGATAGCCATAGTCCACGTCTCCAGACCATGCCAACAAGGTTAAGGTTGAAGGACACAATACTGTGTTAGACGGGATTCACAGCAATGGCCAGAGGATACACAATTGGGTCCTTCCAGGTTAACTGAGCACGCCAATGGTTGTAGCGACACAACAAGCTTCATCACAGTGTTGCCTGACAAAGTCAAGCCTCACTTCGTGGGTACGCACAACCAGCTGGGTTTGAACACATCGACAATCTTTCAGGTAAACTGTTTGTTTACTCCGAACAAGTAACCTTATGATATCCTTCCGCCCTTCATCATCATCAGGACAGATTGAGGAAACACTTGCAAGCCAAAAAAAAATATACATAGGCATACAA
Organism: Iris macrosiphon; assembly: GCA_036927795.1. NCBI lineage: Eukaryota > Viridiplantae > Streptophyta > Magnoliopsida > Asparagales > Iridaceae > Iris > Iris macrosiphon. Next base: position 11,736 of record JAYESA010002234.1, read on the forward strand.
ACAAGAAAACATGCAACTATATACAAATATGAGAACCAAACCCCCAAGCAGCCTTACTTCTGTTAGAACTCCCCATCAAGAGGGAAGACTGAGGCAACATAGCTCATCTATGGAGAAGAGGAAGAAAGGCTCGGAAGGGAGGACGAGAACAATGAAGCCTTTCTCTAAACGCTGGCCTATTTATATGTCTCCACGAATGTTCAGTTCGCATGACCACGACCCAGATTTCTAGGGGACTAGATGAATTATTCCTCCTGACCGTTCGAACTTCAGGTGCCAGGATTTACTCATCCAGAGAAAACTGCAAAGGTTGCGCTCGAAAGCTGATAGGACCGCGTCTATTCAGATTCGGTCTTACTCGCGGAAGCGGAGTATTGGGTCACCCAAGAGGGTTATCTAACCCTCCCTCTTCCTGCCAAGGATGCTCCACTAGCCGCCTCCGTCCACGTTAGAGGCCCATTACACCGAGTCATTTCCTCCAAGTTAGACATGCTTCTACTGTTCAAAGTATTTTGAAGTAGAAAAAAAAACTTCGAAAAACTTTAAAGGAGGTCTTGTAGAAGCATAAAAATGCACTACAACGGACCAACATTGTAACCTCCATAAACTCAAATCTTGCCATTGGGATTAATTTTGCCTATATAATTTATTTTTTTAATTATATTTATTAGTTAACTATTTAATTAGTTAGTATGGAGAGAATATTCTATTTTTTTAATTCTTTCCTAAAGGGGAGACTCTAGAAACTTCTAAAAGTTTTCTTTCCTAACAAATTTGATTCTTAACTATCATCCATTAAAGAGAGAGAGAGAGAGAGAGAGAGAGAGAGTGGCAGCCCAAATCATTTTCACACCCTTCTTCTCCACCACAAACCCTAGAAATTCCTTTCCCTCTAATTTCTCTTGCATTGCAAGAAGCCATGGACCCATCCTTGTGAACCTAGGATCAAGGAGACTCAAGGAGGCTTCCAAATTCGTGGAGAAGCATTGGATCTCTTTCCTCAACCTAATTTCATGGATTGGGTCATCACTATACCTCATCTCTAGTAGGTAAATAACCTAATCTCTTCATTTACTTGTTTATGGATTCAATAAGAGCCCTAGGATATTATGTGTTTGATGAAATTCCTAAGAGGGGAATATAAGGTTCATATAGATTATTTTCTAAGATCTAGGTCTTTATATATATATATATATATATATATATATATATATATATATATATATATAATATGAGGAGGGACCCACATCCCCCTATTATGCATCCCCAAGCATCTCCATGTTTACAATCGTTGGATCTTGTTTAAGTCATCTAATCTTAACCGTTGATTTGATCCATTCAAAGCAACAATTAAAGATTAGACGATTTAAACAAGATCCAACGGTTGATAACATGAAGATGCTTGGGGATGTGGATCATTCCCCCCCCCCCCTCTCTCTCTCTCTATATATATATATATATATATATATATATATATATATATATATGGGGCGGGATATTGCATCAAATTATTATACCAAATAATCTCAACCACATATTTATTTCAACCATGTGGTTATAAATTATCCCATAAAGTAGGTGCCACGTCAGCATGCTTTATAACCACACATTTCAAAAAATGTGTGGTTGAGATTGTTTGGTACAATAATTGTTGCAATAACCATTCATACAATATTCCCTCCCTATATATATACATATGAGGAGGAATCGGGATCCCCCTCTTAAGTATCCCCAAATATCCCAATAATAATACCCGTTGGATCTATATATCTCTACCGTACAGATTAATCTATCCTGTGTTAATTAACATCCGCACAACTTCCCTAAAAAATAAAGACTCTTGATAAAGGCACTACAAAAATGACTCGGGGCTAGCCCAGTTAGGAAGAAATTTTACTCAGGCTAGCCCAAATTTTATTAGGGCTGCCCACCCTCTTCACCTCCCTCCTCCTGCTCCCCCTCCCGCTCCCCCTCTCGCTCCTCCACCGCTTGCCGCCGCCCCCACCCCTGGCCGCCGTCCCCGCGCGCAGCAGCGACCCTGTCCTCCACCACTCGCCGCCGCCCCCACCCCTCTCTGCCGCCCAAGAGCGCAGCAACGACCCCGTCCTCCACCGCCCCCCGCGCGCAGCAGCGACCCCGTTCTCCACCGCGCACGCCTTCGCCTCCTCCTCCTCCCCCGCCTCTTGCCTCCTCCTCCTCCTCCTCCTCCTCCTCCTCCTCCCGTTCCTCCGCCTCGTTTCCCCTTCCGGCCTCCACGCAGCTCCGCCCTCGTGTCACCTCGCGTAGCCCTCTCTTCCGGACTGTCAAAATTTTGACAGTCCTGATTATAAAAAAAATCAATTGGAAGTGGACAGCCCGGTGAGTAATTTTTGGGAGTGACAAATTTGTAATTATCAATGGTAAAAATTTGGTCTGCCCCGAATCATTTTTGTAGTGCCTTTATCAACAGCCAAAATAAAACTTTCCACTTATCCCCTCCCTGTCGAGCACCCCAAAACTTTCTCACTCTCCTCTCTACTCTCCCTTCTCTCCGCAAACGCTACATCTCCTATCCCTGTTGAGCACCCAAAAAATATACAGGTATTCTTTCTTCTTTTTATTCTTCTTCACTGTTCTTCTCCTTAGATCTAGGATTTTTTATTTTTTTATTTTTGTTTTCTGAACTCTGAATCGAATGCTAAATCTCTGACAGGATACGATTGCAATGCACATCGTACACTAATACATGTATTCTTTCTTCTTCACCGTTCTTCTTCTTAGATATAGGATTTTTTATTTTGGTTTTTTGTTCTTCACCGTTTTTGTTTTTCACCGTTCTTCTTTAGACGATTCAAAGACATTGCTTACTTCCATCAGCTGTTTTGTTACTACACTGTCCAGATACAACATTGTGGTAATTTGATTTTTGATTCTTGTATGCAATTCTTCTCTCTATATATTTGAAATTTACATCCCACATGTTTCTGGGTCCTTGAAGTATTGGAACTGTACCGAAGAATATATGAAGAGTTTCTGGCAATTCCAGTTGTTAAGGGAAACAAAAGTGACCTAGAAAAAATTGCTGATGGGCTTTACACAACCAGTGTTGAGGTGCTGGCTTTAATAGTTCTTATTTTGTATATCAAGTAGTTCGTTTTAGCTGTCAAGGCTTGAATTTTGATTGCACTTCTGTCTGAGTAATATAAGATATCGTTCAGGCGTTTGTTCCCCATATTTTGTATATCAAGTAGTACCAAAAGCCTGTTGCTACTATGTATCTATGTTTGCTAATGAAAAACCCCTTCCACTTCTGCAGCAAGAGTTTGCGATAACACCGGAATGCAATAAGGGACTATGACAAAACCAACACCACACCTTTCACTTATGGATCAGGACACGTTTCAACCAAACCGAGCTACTGACCCAGACCTGGTATCCAACCTCACAACCGATGACTACCTGAACTTCCTATGAGCTTCTGGATACAATTTGACTATGTTGGTGAAGTTCACTAGCAAGCCGTACGAAGTGCCCATCGGACTTCCTTCGCAGCACCAAATCTGAACGACTCCTGACTCGAACCCTTAAGAATGTCGGAGATCCTTTGGCAGTATAGAATCGTAGGAATTAGTTTTTTTTCCTACTAGAAATTTTGTATTAGGTTCTTAGAATTAAGTTTTGATTACTAAGAATAGAAGCAAGAATGCAATATAAAATTTCTATGTTCAATTTTGTATTAGTTGTGCAGAAACAATACCTCCGACTTATGTCAGAATCATAAATTGACCCATATATTAATAGAAGATCACATTCAGTTGTCAGAACCACTTGATCTTTTTTTGTTAATCACGAATACTCGGGTTTGGCAAACCTTCTGAAACATTATGAACAAACACATGCATCTCTTGGATAAACCATCATAACCACAACAATATGAAGCCTTCTTTCCAATTTCGAGGTAAGCTACACCAATAGTCTTGTCTCCTTCAGCTCTAAAAATCTCAGAGATTAAAAGCCATACCCCTTTTCACATTCTTCTATTCACTTCAATCCTAAATATACATGTACAAGGCTAATTTAAATTTTGTAGAATTAAATTCCATAAGAATTATTTGCCATATCAAATTTTCCAATTAGCATTATGCATAGATATACTCTGAAGCTCAAAACATGGCTGTAGAAGCATGAAAAAAAAAATCTATACCATACGCCAAACACGACCACAAGGTATGCGCAGCTTAAGCACACAATGCAGCCAGAGCCATGCTCCAAATATAAGCCATGCAGTCTTGCTCCATATGCAGCCATGCGCCATGCACAGGCTTCCGCTAAAATATAAATCATGGACAAACTACTTCAAGAAACATGCAGCGTCCCATGCATCAAACACTCTCATGCGCCAACCTTCCATGCGCTAGAGCTCCCATGTGGCGGTGTTCCCATGCGGCAACATTTCTATGCGCTGAAGTTATTACGTGGCAGCGTTCTCTTAAAGGCCACACACAATCAAATCTTGCGATTATTAACATCCAAGATCTTCGAATAACCAGGACATGACACGTGTCGCACAAATTAAGAGAATTAGCAACCCCAGATCTCGAATTGCCATGTGGCAGACACATCACGACATGCGCCTATGTATGGTAGCATGAGATCTGAGCACGCATGCACATATATGGTCCTCTAAAGGCTATAAATAGTGGACGTCCCCCACGAAAGAAGAGGACGGGAGGAGAAAAGAAAAAAGACAAAAGGAAGAAGGGACATCAACTGAGTCACATACTCACGTTCTCGGAGGCCTTGCCATTCTTTTCGACGTCGGATCGTCAACGGAGTAAAGTGATCGACCGCATATCAGATCTCTACCGTCACACTTGCCCAGATTTATTTGTACTAAGATTCTACGTATTAGAGCTTCTTTGTACTTTTTGTTCTACTCCAATCAATACAAAAGTTCGTTCAACTTTTTCGTATTTTTTGCGACGTCGACAAAAATTGCGAATCTGCTAGGGAAGAACTTCTCTTCCAACGAGAAGTTAGTGACCCAGTCCGACGAAAGCAAGCTTGGTCAACCCAGAGAATGTTGGGGGTTCGCTTCGACCAACATGCGTTCGAAGAGATGTTGGACAAGCCAAGCTCCGTAAGACCTCATAAGACTTGGGTCGCCAAGACCGTTGCGTCGTACCCACAGTCCGAGAAAGATGTGCTGCCAACCCTGCTGTTGGGGATGCGCATCAAGTTGCGACATATCCTATCTTCGTCTCCGAAGCCACTCTTGAGAAAACGATGCTGACTCTCAAGAGGTGTGTCCGTGGCCAAATGCGTCGAAGAAAAGACGCTGCATATTAGAAGATGGGCGCATGAAGCCTTCTACAAGCAACCATGCCAAAGGGAAGAAGTCTGTCCTCAACAAGATCTCCTACGGTACCAAGAGGGATTCTTTATACTATGCGCCTGTGAACGATGGTTCGAAGAACTCCAAACCACCTCGATCTATGCACACTCGAGGGGCTGCGCAGGTAGTCCACCAAAAGTATGCGCCGCTGATTGTCATGCGCACTGCTGATGGAAAGTTGTATAGGGCTGACCTAGGCACTCATGTGCCGGATGTGGGTCAACCCTCCAAGTCTTTCCAAAACCACTTGGGCGTTACAGATATGCAAGAACTAGGTTGGGGAGCAAACACTGCGTTGAAAGACCTATGCGTCCAGCTTGGCTGCGCGCATGAAGTGGGTCTATCTCACGCCAAGACTTCCATTAATGACCTGGGCACAGTTTCTGTGCAAGAACCAAGTCAGGGATCAAACACCGTGCCGACAGACCCATGCGCCCAGCTTGGCTGTGCGCATAAGGTGGGTCCAGCGCACATCAAGCCTTCCACAAATGATCTGCGTGCAGTCTCTGCGCAAGAACTGGGTCTGGGAGCAAACCCTCCACTTTTACACTCATGCGTAAGGCTTGGCTGTGTGTACGAAATGGGTATAAAAGTAAAATTTCCATCGTCAAATTTGTGCAACGTGATTAGTCACCAGCGTAAGACGAGAGAAGCGACTCCCGCACATGAAGTGTATCCTAATAGACACGCTTGTGCCAGCATCATCATCAACTGCTACTGTACTAAAACAACAGTTGCTCCAACCAGACAGTCGGTATTCCAATGTCTGCAACCTGCAACACCAATCCGACAACATCGCAAGAAACAAGCGCACAAAGAAGTGGAAGAATTACTTCTCGCCTCATGCTACTCAACATGGAAGGCCCCTTCTACAAAGAAGAGGGACTCGTCCAAACCGACAGTCTCTACCAGTACATTAAGGAACCAACCATGGGGTAGTAAGCTAGTACCTACCGTGGGGGTGTTCCAAGGCACCCGCTCGAGAACAAAAGCTGGGGGTATCAACCTTCCGGTGTTCTATACCAACCCATCGTTTCAGGAAGACAACCAATCTCAAGGAACAGACGTCAACTTATCTAGGGGTAGTCGTTCCCACTATGAAAGTGCAGTCGCCAGGGTTGGGGGTAGCCATCCCCTAGACTCCGAAGACGACACAATAATACCTTCCTTCCCTGAAGACAGCGAGACTCAGGAGTCTGAGGGAAAAAGTGAAGCTTCCACAGTTCCATCCATCTCTCCCTATGTAATGCCTGTATATATGGCAGGAGACGATCAAACCTCCAGTTATCAACAACGTCTTGAGGCACTTGAAGCCATGATGCAAGCCATTAGTGCCTCTATCCAAACTCTGACTCAAACTGTACTGGACCTCAGGACAAGTATAGTCCCACAACCACCAAGGATCTCGGAACAAGTAAGCCAAGAACCGAAAAATAATAGAGAGTCAAGTACGATCGCTCCCGCTCCTACCATAAGGGCCAATCACACCTTACTGTGATCATCCGCTCCCCTGTCATCCTACGACGCTCAAGACATGATCCGGGAAGTCAGGGAGATGCGAACTCACTTTGATTCGATGAGCAATCGAGATGCGCTTCAGAAACTCGGGATACGATAACCTTATCCTCCCGAATATGGTATACCTATTCAGGTACAAGACATACTCGATGATCCCGTTTGATGGTAAGATATCTCCTCGTTAGTACATGAATTACTTCAATTCAACGATGGGATATCCACCTCGTGATGACACCCTCCTTACAAGATCTTCGTCGAAACTCTGACCGAAGTAGTCTACGACGGCTTTTGTAGTCTCCCGAACAACTGTATTTCATCATTCGAAGATCTTCAACGCCTTTTCATTGCTCGATTCTACGATGGGGAAATGAACATGACTATGAGCTCCCTCATGAACATAATTCAAAGAGAAAGGGAACCAGTCCGAGAGTACATAGAACGGTTTAGGCATGCGACACTAAAACTGCCCCTGAGCATCCCTGATAGCCATTTGATTGATACTTACAGAAAGAATTGCTACCTGTGGTGGAACTGTGGATAACTTCAGTCCCGCTTCAGGATTGGACGACGTTCATCATAAGCGCTGCCGTCGCAGAAAAAAATGCAAAAGACGTCCGTTTGCTGGGATTACAACTTACTCGTTTGACGATGATGATATCATCGAGATTTCCATGTGCTGATGAAAGGCAGCTTCACTGCTTCTGTGTATAAACCAAACGCATCCTCCAGAAGATGGGATATGAACCTGAAAAGTGACCAAGGCCTAAACTATGAGAAAGGTCGACGTCTGCCATTACATCACTTTGCTCCCAAAGGAAAGCCTAAGTCGTACTACCAATGAACTGATCATGGTTTAAGATATGTTACACCTCCTTCAACTACCAAAGATTCGAAGAAGAAGACGAACTATAATCTCACTCTTGACAATCATCCGCTTGGAACTCCGACACTAGTATCGGAGATATGCTCAAGCAAACATTGTCTATCAACATGGCGTCAACTAACTCAGAAGAAGACAACGAATACCCAATCGAGCTCTTTGAAGTAGAACCGTGGCTCAAAAACTTGAAGCACAATGGAAATTATGGTTCAAACTAGGGGTGAGCATTATTCGGTTTTGAACCAAAAATCGAACCGAACTGAAACGAATAAGAGATTCAGTTCGGTTTAAATTTTTTGGTTCATTTTGGTTTTGAAAATACTAAATTTTCTTATTCGGGTTCGGTTTCGATTTTGGGTTTCGATTTTGATCCAAAACCATAAACCGAATAAGATATTAATAGGTATTAATATATATAGATATATACTAAATTTAATTTATATATATATATATATGCATATACTATATGTATAAAAATAAAAATAAAAATAAAAATAAAAATAAAAATAAAAATAAAAATAAAAATAAAAATAAAAATAAAATAAATAAATAAATAAATAAATAAATAAATAAATAAATAAATAAATAAATATATATAGGTATATTTAGTTACTATACATATTAACAAAAAAAATGCAAATAAACTAAAAAATTGAATAAACTGAATAAACCGAAAATCAAACCAATTTGATTCGGTTCGGTTTGGTTCGGTTATGGGCCATTTCGGTTCGGTTTCGGTTTTACTGATTCAGTTTTCAGTCGAATTCAGTTTTGCTTATTCGGTTTGGTTTTGGACCGAATGAACCGAATGCTCACCCCTAGTTCGAACAACGAGAACCTTATATTGAAGATGAAGTGGTGCAAGTTGACTTGGGGGACAATTCTTCTTCTCAACCCATTTGCATCAGCAAAAAACTCTCACGTGGAAGAGCATAATCCCTTATCCATCTGGTAAGGGAATACATCCACGCCTTCGCATAGAGCTATGAAGATATGCTGGGCTTGGACCCTCAAATTGCGATGCACAAGCTTAATATTCTGCCAAACGCTAAGCCAGTAAAGCAACAACAAAGGAAGTTTCGTTCAGACGTTATGGACACGATCGAATCTAAAGTGAATAAGTTGATTGCAAGCAGCTTTATTTTGAAGAGCAACATCCGGACTGGGTAGCTAATATTGTTCTCGTCATCAAGAAAAAATATAAAATTTGAGTCTGCATAGACTTTTGCAATTTGAATGCTGCTTCCCCAAAGGATGAGTTCCCCCTTCCAATCACGGACGTGATGGTTGATAGCAATTATGGCTTCGAGCGTATGTCCTTGCTGGATGGATTCTCGGGCTATAATCAAATCAAGATATTTTCAGATGACGAGGAGCATACATCATTCTGAACACCAATAGGAGTATACTATTATATAATAATGCCCTTCGGGTTGAAGAACGCAGGTGCGATATACCAACGAGATATGAGTACCATCTTCAATGAACACCTGTGCAAGACAGTCTAGTGTTATGTTGATGACATCGCTTTCAAGAGCCATCTCCAGAAAGACCACCTCCATGATCTGAGGACCGTATTCGACCTAATGCGAGCACATTAACTCAAGATGAACCCAACGAAGTCTTTCCTGGGAGTCTCCAGTGATAAGTTCTTGGGATTTATTATAACCTCGAAGGGTATTCATATTAACCTTGAGAAGACCAAGGCTATCCTTGATATGCACCCTCCAAAAAACCTTCGAGAGCTACGCGGGCTACAAGGAAGGTTAGTATATATTAGGAGGTTCATAGCCAACCTCTCTAGGTGATGTCAACCATTCACTCAGCTGAGGAAGAAGGGAGTCTCCTTCATTGGGACCGAAGAATGTCAACGAGCCTTCGACGACATCAAGCACTAACTCACGATGTCTCCGGTATTGGTGGCTCCAGTCACGGGAAAGCCCTTCTTGCTCTACGTACGAGTAATGTATTACTCTCTCAGTGGTTTACTAGCCCAAAAAAGTGATGCAGGTCATGAGAAGGCCATCTACTACCTTAGCTGGACAATGATCGGCTCAGAACATAGATATAATCCTGTCGAGAAGGAGTGCCTCGCTCTGCTCTTCGCTGTTCAAAAGACCCATCATTATTTAACGGGACAAACAATCCATGTGATTTTGCAAGTTAACCCCCTCAGAGTCCTCATGATTAAGCTTGGGGTACTTAACTCTCGTTTAGACACATGGGCAATGCTACTGTTACCTTATGACATGATATTTGTCCCATAAAAGGTAGTCAAGGGCTAAGCATTGGCCGACTTTTTGGTATCTCATCCGGTGCCAGAAACCTCGAAGCTTTACGACGAGATTCCAGATGAGGTGTTACAATCTAACACGGCAACAACACAGGCCGTATGGCGAATATTTTTCGACGATGCTTCGAGAACAGGGGCCAAGAGCAATATCATCGCTGGAGTGGGGGTAGTGTTGATTTCTTCCGATGACCTGGTCATCAATCATGCTTATTCACTTATAAAGTCGTGTTCCAACAATGTGGCCGAATATAATGCCCTCATTATTGGACTTTAGCTGGCTAAACAATTGAATGTGGACTACCTAGAGGCCTATGGTAATTCTAAACTGATAGTCAGTCAGGTCCGTGGCGAGTATGAAGTCCATCATGAGGACTTACTCCCTAACATCAAGCAACAATCGATACGATTTTCACTTTCATAGGGTTCTTCATAGAACATGTGCCGCGGCTACAAAACATCGAGGCTGACGCTCTTGCCAGTCTCGCAGCTTCTTTGGCAGTCCCGATTAAGACCCATCAATTGGTCACAGTGGTCGGACAAGAACTGGTCTGCCCTAAGAATAACTTATGCTTGTGTCTAATCCACTCTATGGAAACAGATGCCAACGTCAAGGATTGGAGGCTCCCTTTTATAGACTATGCCGTCTACGAAATTATTCCAGATGACTCGAAGGAGGCCACTTCCGTCAGAAGACGCTCCCTCTGGTTCTACTATGATATAACCACTAAGCTTCTGTACCGTCGTTCATATTATGGGCTCCTGCTATGATGCCTATCCGATATAGAAGTGAAGCAAGCACTTCTTGAGGCTCATGACGGTGTTTGCAGTGCACACCAACCCGACCCTAAGCTACAGGACCGTCTCTGACATATGAGCTATTATTGGCCAAAGATGGTAGCAGATGTCGTTGATTATGTAAGAAAGTGCAAGATGTGTCAAATCCATGCCGACTTTATCCACCAACCCTCAGAATTTCTACACCCGACCGTTGCATCCTGGCCGTTTGAAGTATGGGGTATGGACATCATCGGGCCGATCAGTCCACCTTCGTCTAAGGGGCACCAATTCATCATGGCTATCATATACTACTTCTCCAAATAGGCGAAAGCCGTTCCGCTCGCAGAAGTAAAAATATCCAATGTGATTAGTTTTATAAAATATTACGTCATCTACCAGTTCGACTTGCCACGCAGAATCATTCATGATAATGATCCACAATTCGTAAGCCATGCTTTCTTCTGGTTTGCGATAAAAACTGAATCCAAAATGTAGCTTTGACTTCCTACAACCCAACAACAAACGGATTGGAAGAAGTATTCAACAAGACGATAATCAAGCTACTTAAGAAGTTTATTTTGTTCAACAAGCGTGACTGGAACGAGAAGCTCAACGAATGTCTATGGCCCCCCCCGTACGACGGTCCGAACTCCGACAAGCAACACGCCGTTTTCTTTGGTCTACGAAAGTGAAGCCGTGCTTCCTCTGAAAACCCAAATTTCTTCTCTCTGGGTAGATTTCTCCAACTAGTTAACCGTCAAAGACAACCATCGTCGGCGTCTGCAAGAGTTGTAGGCACTTGACAAAAGACGTCTCTTGGCTCAGTAGCGCATCGAGCTGTATCAAGCACGACTTTCTGGAGCCTTTAACAAAAAGGTATAAAAAAGGACATTCCAGGTCGGCGATCTCGTCTTAACAGTTAGAAGACCGATGGTCATGACCCACAGGTCGACAGAAAAGTTCCAAGCCAAATGGGAGGGCCCCTTCGTAGTGGAGACTATTTACCCCAATGGCGCATACAAGCTTTCTAAGCCTAATGGTGACTTGCTAATGATGTCGATCAACGATAAGTTCCTAAAAAAGTACTATGCCTAATGCATGCATGCACAAAAAAGAATGTATGTACTACATTCTTTCCCTAACATGCAATTCCGTCTGCCTCTGCCGTACGCTGTAAATATCTATTATCAGTATTCGGGAGTCCTAAATACGCAATGGATAATAGGTCCTCAAAAAAAAAAAAAATTTCCAAGGAAAGTAGTTTACGTCCACATAATCTCTGAACTAGGAGCTGAAAATAGTCATGTCCATATTACCTCTGACTTGTTTCTTTTTATCTCTACAAAATATCTCACCATGATCGTACTCAGCTTGCCTACCTATTTTTTTACCGAAAAGTCCCGACCGTCGCAGATGGTGTCTCCTTCAAGATTTTTTCATAGAATTTCTCTAACCTATCATGTTCATAATATCTCTGATAGGGTCTGTTTATCACAAGTTATGATACTATACTACATCCACATTACCTCTGGTATAATATTCGAAACCACGATACATACAGCAACAGAAAAGTTCAAAAAGCAAAATATAAATTTTATTGATATTCAAGATCATGATTATATATGATGGAAGTCCATTAAATTTTAGATTTTCATTGATATTCAAGATCATGAGTACATTTGAAAAGGAGACCCCTCTGTGCAGTTTATGGTACCAACTCGTGTAAAACTGACAGCTCAACGCATTCTGGGTCATCACTTCAGCAAACTCCTCAGTGCAAGCTAGGGGTGAGCAATAAACGGTTAGAAAAAATCGACCGAACCGAACCGTAATTGAATTACGGTTCAATTCTTTTTAACCCGATTCAAAATTTGGTTCCTGGAATTTAAAATATCGGGTTTCGGTTCGGATTTTGGTTTTGGATTTCGGTGAACGAACCGAATCGAAAACCAATATTTTCATGTGAAAGTACAAATTTACCCCCATATAAACGTTTCTCAGTTGCCCGAACTTTCTCTCATCCATTCAAAAATTTTACAGACGCAAGCCAACAACCCTTTTCTAGAGACGAGACTCTTTTCGTCTTCTCCACCGAGTCCTCTCTAGTCTCCACGCTCCGATCTCTTCTCCAGTCCCCCTTCTCTCTCTCTAATTTCCCTCTCCCAAAGCCAGAGATGAGTCCTCTCCTCTCCAACTCCACTTTTTCGGAGATGAGATGCCAGATCTACTTTCCAGATCTAAACTAAGCTTAGATCTAAATTCCTAAGGCTGGGAGTCTCGTCTTCTCCAGTCTTTAGGACCCAATTTCTGAAGCTCTCAAATTGAGCACGTCTTTCTCTGAATTTGGTAAGCTTTCTTTTCCTATTTCTATATTCTGCAAATTATGCGTTAATTTAGGTTATAATTTTTGAGCCAAAATGTTTTTGTTGCTGTCAACTTAATTTGTTCATGACAGATTTCTCAATTGAATCATATTCTTGATCTCGAGTTCTCGCCTTCTCGGCCTTATGTCTATGACGTTCTCACTGGTATAAATCTAACATCCCATATATAATTTTAGTTAAGGTTCTAAGGGATATATGTTCTTTTCCTTCTGTCTCTAACGTTCTCATTTCTCACTGGTATAATTTCTTTGGGTTCTTTGAGGCTCAATATAGTTTTTAGGTAAGGTTATTTGAGCACAATTAGCTATTAGGAACATATGTTTCATGTTTGAGCCTATTTCTTTGGGTTCTTTGAGGCAAAGTGTCACTCTCCGTTCCCGAAATACGTATTTTGGGATATATTTATTTCTTGCTTGCATTTATTTTTGCTTAGAGTATTGTTGCTCACATGATCATTAGGTTGCATGCGTGGAGACTAGACCCATTTATTGGTTTAACATGGTTCATGGTTTATTTGTGGGTTTGTTTATTCATAAATTTGAAACTATGGTCTAAACCTCAAACCCTAGCTATATAAGCTAACTTATTTCTCTCTCTTCCCTCATTCTTTATTTCCCCTCTTTCTTTCATTCTAGGCAAGTATACCTTGCACTACATGGAGAAACCTTTTGATTTTAGTTTTTTGTTCTTTCCTTGCATTTTATTAGTCTATTCTGTGCTTATAATAATTCTGAAAGCTTTTAATACTTGGAGTTCTCAATTTTGATGGATATTTGCTTAGATATACTTTTCTAACTTAGAGTTTCATGGGTTTCTTGAGTTTTTGGTGGTTTTGATCTACTAAAACATAGTATTTTTGAAAAATAGTTTTTGGGAAGGATGTAGCACTTTATTTCAAATGTTTTGGCTTTTGGTTCACTCAATTCGGAGTTAAAATATAGTTTTTATAAAGAAAACGAGATTTCATTTTTGGGAGTTTTTGCCATGGCTGAACCTGCTGTTGGAGAAGACGAAGTCTTCTTGCGTCCAGTAAGCTATGCAGCTGAGAGTGCTATGCGGCCCGAGACTGTTATGCGGCCAAAGCTCTTGCCGCATATTGACCAGCATGAGTCCATCTTGTTTGACTCATGAATGCCATCGCACAAGTGTCCTTGAACACTGTGTTCACTCGTTGAACGAATGGGAATTTTGCTAAAGTCCAAAACAATTCATGCGGCATCGAACCCCGCTGCCTTTATGTCACATTACACTTTATGTCACATCTTTTTGCAGATCTTTTCATTGTTTTATCTTTTCTTCCTGATACACTTTATGTCATATCATACTTTATGTCACATCATTGACACTTTATTCCCCGTCGCCTCATCACCTATCTCGAGGAGTAGACCTTAGCCCTGACTCCATGTGGTATGACTCTATATGGCATGACTCCATGCGACATGACTCAATGTGGCCAGGATTGTCATGAGACCTGACTTCTTACGCGACCTTGATTCTTCTACGCGTATGCGACCCCTTGCACACGTTTTATTGGACTAGTTTTGGTTGAATGTTCCTTTGGACTTTATGAGTTATATGTGTGACTTTGATGACTATAAAAGTATTAGACTCATCTATGCGTCATGACCCGACCACTTGTATCCGTGCTGATACATTTACTACGTGCTATGTGTTCCTATGTGCTAAGTGTTCCTATGCGATTATATTATATGTTTATACTGCGGTGTACCTATGCGCTACGTGACATGTGATATGACTCAATCTCCAACATGGACATAAGGGTTAGTCAATCATCAAGCGTGGCTAGGATCTGTTGATTGTTGCATCACGCTGGGGTGAATCCAAATTGAACTATCAAGTGACAAAGTGGATTCGTATCTAGCGTGGCCGTACAATGGTATATCATATAAGGGGAATACCATATGACTACTCTATGAGATTTCAGTTAACATAAGGGTTAACTAGGCAACTAAACTTGTAGAGCATTGGGAGGGAATAAAATCTCGAGATCGTGCCTAACTAGCCACCTCTAGTCATTTGAATTGGGGTATGCAAGCTAGTCCCCATGGATATTATTTAAATCCTTATTAGTGGATGGCAATATCCGACTATTATATGATACTATGTGTTCTATGTGATCTTAGCACGGTGGCCTTACGAGGGACCGGTGCATACTACTATATGCTATACGACGATTTGTGGCTTGGCTAACCCTGCTAGTACCTGGTTCGATCTGAGGATTCCTATATGCATAATATCTCTAGGATAACCCAGACTCCATCTAGTGAGCCGTACAAGTGATTGGCCGATTATGTAACTGAGCGTGTGTGTGTATTGTATCTACTGTCAAATAGTCTAGGTACATGGACTATAATGGTGAGATGGTTTAACGCTTGTACTTATTTGGTTCTAGGGTTAGATTATTGTGTCATAATAGGCTATGAACCGAAACTACGAGACATAACTATATATATATATATATGTATCTATTTCATATCCTGGTTT
>JAYESA010002235.1:0-27448 GCA_036927795.1 Iris macrosiphon
GCAGTCTCTTTTACTCCGTTGACGGTCTGATGCGGGGGCAAGGAAGTTCTTTTCTGTTTTCTCTCCTGTGTCCCTTGCCTGCCGGCTGTTGTGTGGGTGTGCTACCTGCTATTTATAACCGCCATGCTGACAGGCTATGGAGGCCACATATGCCTCTGTTTGGTGGCCGTATAGGATTCCTTCAACATAATGCGGTACTAACTGTAGCCGCATGTAGGGCTGCAAATGAGCCAAGCCGTTCGCAAGCTGCTCGAAGCTCGGCTCGATAAAAGCTCGTTTGAGTTCGGTTCGTTTAGTAGACAAGCCAAGCTCAAGCTTCATTTTCGAGCTCGTTTAATAAACGAGACAAGCTCAAGCTTAGTAGTACTCGATTCGTTTGAGCTCGTGAGCTGACTCGTTTAGAAGCTTGCGAGGTGACTCGTAAGCTGGCTCGT
This sequence comes from Iris macrosiphon, assembly GCA_036927795.1. Lineage (NCBI taxonomy): Eukaryota > Viridiplantae > Streptophyta > Magnoliopsida > Asparagales > Iridaceae > Iris > Iris macrosiphon. The sequence continues at coordinate 435 of JAYESA010002235.1, forward strand.
TTAGAAGCTCGTTTAGGAGCTCGTTGCTGGCAGTCTAAAATTTTATTTTATTTTTTTATTTAAATTTAAATTTGTTCTTTGTTGAATTCTAATTTTATGCATGTTTGTATAACAATATGGTTGTGTGCATTATATATAATTATATGTCCTTAATAATTAATATTAAGAAACTTTTTAATTTAAATTTTTATAAATAAATTGTTAATATTATAGGTACTTGAATTCAAGCATAACTAGCTTGAAATCAAGTTCGTTAAGCTCGAAATCAAGCTTAATAAGCTTGAAATCAAGCTTAACGAGCTTGAGGTTTAGCTTATCAAGCTTGTTTATCAAGCTTGCTTATCAAGCCAAACTCGAGCTCAAACCAAGCTCAAGCTTAATATAAACGAGCTCGAGCCAAGCTCAAGCTCTAAAATAAAAAAATTATTAAGCTCGAGCTCGGTTAATTCTAATCAAGCCAAGCTCAAGCTTATGAAAGCTTGGCTCGTTTGCACCCCTAGCCGCATGCCACGGGCAGGCCGCCACGTGGGTTCGGTTGAGATACGTTGTTGATAAAATCTCGGTTGAGGGACGGAGTCATTTTTGACCCATTGTGTGCATGACTTGGTCAACTGGATACGTGGTCTGCACTGATTGTGTAAGGATCCCTTCGATTGCAACGGAAGGATCTTGCGAGCTGAGGGCCTCATAGCGTGTTGGCCGCATATGTGCTCTCGTCCGGCCTTGGTCTGATGGACACTTTGGCTTCATGAGGATAAGGACGCATAACATCTTAGCCGTATGTGTGCTCTCGTCTGCCCTTGGTCTGATGGACACTTTGGCTTCATGAGGATGAGGACGCATAGAGTCGAGGTCGCATGTGTACTCTCGTCCACCTTTGGTCTGATGGATACTTTGGCTTCATGAGGACTAGGACGCATGGAGTCGAGGCCGCATGTGTGCTCTTGTTTGTCCTTGGTCTGATGGACACTTTGGCTTCATGAGGACGATGACGCATAGAGTCGAGGCCGCATATGTGCTCTTGTCCGGCTTTGGTCTGATGGACACTTTGGCTTCATGAGGACGAAGATGCATAGAGTCGAGGCTGCATGTGTACTCTCGTTCGCCCTTGGTCTGATGGACACATTGGCCTCATGAGGACGATGACGCATAGAGTCGAGGCCGCATATGTGCTCTTCTCCGCGGTCTCTAAAAAAAGGGGCATTGGGAACGTCCAAGTTTCTCCTATTTATAGCCTTCATGCTGATGGTTGCAACTGTGGACGCATATCACGGGTGGGCTGTCACATAGCCTCGGTTGGGATATGCGGTTGATAAATTCTCGGGGTTGTTTTCAACCCGTTGTGTATGTGACTTGGTCAAATGGACTCGTAGACAGCACTGATTGTGTGAAGATCTTTTCGGTTGTAACGACATGATCTTGCAAACTGACTGTTGCATAGGGCCGTTGTTGCATATGTGCTCTCATCTGGCCTTGGTCTGATGAACACTCTGGCTTCATGAGGACGAGGACGCATTGAGTCGAGTCCGCATAGGATGCATGGAATCTGGGACGTATGGGGCCTATAGAGTCTGGGACGTATGAGGCGCATGGAGTCTGGTCCTCTTGGAGAGCTTGACGCATAGATCTTGTATGTATGCGACTTGTAGTTTGGCTTCATGGATGCCCTTGCAAACTTACTTTGGGGATCTAGACGAGTCCCTTGGCCGCATAGCTTTTCTGCAGCATGACTAAGGCAGGCTTTGAGGGCATAGTTTCTGGCGCATGGACTCGAATTTTCTATGTTTTCTACAAGACCTCCTTCAAAGTTTTTAAAATTTGACCAAGTTTTAAAATATTTTGAAAAAGAAGCATGGAAGAGAGTTTTGACTTGGTCAAGAAGACGAATATTCTACTAGAGGTAATATGGACGTAGTAGGACATTGCATTCTTTCGTAACATTCCATTGGGGAATTTTGGTAGACTTATTACCCATGGCGTTCCTAAGACTGGGTACGGATAATAAGTTAAAATGACTGACACTATCAGGGGTCTAGAACGACGTGATAGCAGACTGTTTGAAGGGATGTTTGCTCAGAGGTAACATGGACGTGGCAAACTTGGAATTCCGTTAGAGGTATCTTACTCAGAGCTGATGTGGACATGGTAGAATAAACTTCTGTTGGACTGGAATTTTTGTGGGAAAACAATTCAGAGGTAATATGGACATGATTGTTTTGAGATAATTCCACTGTAAAAATTTTATGGACTCATCATTCTTGGTGTACCTAGGGTTTAGTACAGATGATAAGTTGGAACGACTGACACCATCTGAGGTATTATGGATATTGTGATAGAAAGTCGATGGGCAAGAATGTTTGGTCAGAGGTAATATAGACATGGCAAACTCTTGGGTTGTGGACTTATTACCCATGGCGTACCTTAAGTACGGCTAATAAGCTGAAACGACTAGTACTATCAGGGGTTATGCGAACGTGATAGTAGAAAGTCGAAGAGTAGAACTTTACTCAGAGGTAATATGGACATAGAAAAGTTCTGAAAATATCTAAGATATGACTGTGTAGGGATAAAGAAAAACATGACATGTAATGTGGACGCGCCCGTTTTCTTGTGGTGATAGATTCACTCAGCTGGAGAAAGTGGAGAGACGTAGTTCAGAGATAATATGGACATGGACTGACTTTTTCTCTGCTGGAAAAAATAAAGTAGTTCAGAGGTAATGTGTACTTGAACTTGGGGACTTACTGCCTATGGTGTACTTACACTGAGTACGAGCAGCAAGTTGGAAGATGAAGATGCTATCAGAGGTAATATGGACGTGATAGGTTTTGTGGATTTAGTATCGCTGGCATACTTTAAGCTAAGTACAGGTGATAAATCTAGACGACGACAGATATCAGTGGTAATATGGACATGATAATCGATAGCCCACATACGGAAGGTTTGCTCAGAGTTAATATGGACATGGCAAACTCAGTCGGGGAGAAATGTTAGGACACTAGTTCAGAGGTAATATGGACGTGAACTAGCGTCTGGAAACTGATTTTTTGGGTAGTCCATGCGAGAGTGCACAGATGGACCTGAGGATTGCTTCGCTGGGGAGCCTTTGGAGGATCCATTACCTGTTGTGTACTCAGGACTCCTGAATACATCTGTATAGAAAGGAAAATGTCGTACATAGGTACTCGCTGAGGATGAAGAACCAACAGTGTAAACACTGTACATTTGGGTTGTCCTGCTGGGGATAAGGGGAGTACAAGTCTAGCTTAGACATAATACTTTTTCAGGAACTTGCTATTGATAGGCATCATGAGCAAGCCGTCGGATTTTGCGAGCCGGTGTCACGTCCCGATCTTTTGCAGGCAATCAACCGTCCCCGCTAGGCCCCGAATCACTGCGCCAGCGCTCCCGCGGGACGATCGCTTGACCCATCTGGGCGTGATGCCGCACGAGCGTGAGCCGCGCCCGTGCAAGACCATGATCCGAACAGGCGGTAAGAGGTCTAAGCCACAGAGCCGCACAGATTGTCCGAGTGCAGCGAAATTTTAAACGCACAAGCGATTGGTAACAAGTTCACAGAGTCGTCAATAGCGGAAGCATTGAATAACACAAGTATAGAATTTAAAACAAACTCTTTATTGATATTGAACAAGTGTTACAGGCGGCGCTAGGCCGAAATTACAAGTTGCTCAAGCATCTCTATCTGAAACAGTAAAAGCGTGCAAAGTGGCTACATTTGTGGAATGATACATAGGCGATGTTCCAACATTATGTCTTGTATATGTGCTTCAGTCCCAGACGCAACGTTCCAAGGCTCCAGAGTGAACTCCACGTCTTAGCACGTACGAAGGAGGCATCCGCACCGAACAAGGTTCTCCCGTACCGTGCAAGCAATCTGGTGGGTTATCAGTACATTAATGCACTGGTGGGGAGGCTTCTCGTCCGCTCGACAAATCCAAACATGGTATATAGGTTTCGTGCACCAACTATTTAGTTATCTTTCTAGTCTTGCCTTAGAATCAGTTTTATGGCATTTATGAAAAGTCAAACTCGTGTGGCAGTGCGTCGTGCGATATATGAGTAACACGGTGAGACTTACCAACTTACCATCCGTCCTTCCCTGTCTAAGGTAAACCAAGTTAAAATCAAGCACAGACATATATAATGAAATCCAGGGACCATAGCATATGCAAACACAAGTGTAGTGAACGAGATTATGTTTCGGGTGCACGAGTTATACGAATTATTCGGACGTGTTGCAGAAGATGTTCAAGTGTTCCATTTGTACAAGTGTGTTATACTCATGACCGTTCAAGTGTTTCAGTTTACTGGATGCGATGCAATGACTCGCACGCGGGTTGCCGCTAAGCGAGGATGACTTATCTATATGAACAAGAGTCACTGGCATAGCCATTATGGATATAGTCGCAATAAGACGGTGGTCCCGGTGCCCCGACAACTGACCGAACTTATCCGTGCTAGCTACAACTAGCTCAACTAACGGATTTTCCCCTAGGCCGGATCGGTCCCGGTGCCCCGGCATCCCGTCCGTAGAAATTAAGCTTGTGCACAAGCGTCCGCGACCAAGCGAGTCTCTTTTATTTGTTCTTTCTTTATTCTTTCATACCTTCTTATTCCGAGTAAACGACAATGGTTGTAGGCGCAGGTAATGAGCCTCGCTACAAGCCATCCCAGGCCATTCCTGACTCATTGGTTCCTTGCATCTTTATTTGTTATGGGCTTCCCGAGCCATTCTTTTAGTGCCATTCACTTAGTGTCGTTCATTAGTGCTGTTCGATTTATTCATTCTTGTACTTGCAACTTACTTTTAAGTTTTCTTATCATCCTTGCAGCTCCCGGTATGTAAACTACCTTGGCGACCCAACGGTCCCGAAGCCGTTCCACATTTTCTATTACTTGGTTCGGAACGACTATTTTGATAGTCTTCCTGTCTCAGGTGAGTGAATCACGTTTCGTGTTATGTTCCAGGTCGTGGCATGAATTATGCAACTAGCATCGAAACGAGGCAAGAGTACAAACTACAAGTAAATAGACAAGCATGCATTTATATGAAACATAAACATTTACGTTGGCACTGTCTATGGGTAAAGTGAGGAGTGAAACCGTAAAGGGACATACCGAGCAACACGATCTAGGGACGTGCAGTGTAAACAAGTGAACAGTGCACTACGAAGAGTATAATGTTCTACTCGAGGTATAGTGGGGTCTACTTGCACCGGACAAAGGTAGCATGCGGGGGCTTATTTATAAGCAAAGTTTCATTTTCATGTTCTAACACAAGCAATACAATTTGGGATTATTTTCTTAGCTAGGTGCGTTGGATTCTTTATTAGCATGCAGGGGGTGATTTACCTAGCGACTAGTATGTATCGTCAATATTTTAAGTGTGCTGGCTAAGCAAAGACAAGTTCATCATAGCCACCCACCTTAGCTATGATTCGCCTCAGTCGAGCGATACTCCGAACGAGCCTTTGAAAGTCTAAGTCCGAACTCCTGAAGGGCCAAGTTTGATAATCCTTTGCCTCAAACGAGTCTTCTCGCTGAACAAAGCGGGTCGGGTCGTTGCACTTGTGCCGTTTGAATCGGTTGTCTGCTTGAACGGAACGGGTCGTTACATTATACACCAGTCAGAAAAAGTCTCGTCCTCGAGACTTCCTGAGCGCAAACTGGTCTATCGCACTGTCGAATCTATCCCAAGCGTAGCAATCGGTACCACTAGATCCGTTCGAACACAATGTTCTACTCGTTCCTTATACCGTGTTGCGTGTATGCTGAGTCGGTCTTATTTGCGCCTTAGCGCGGAACATATTACTTAACATGGGGTACGCTACTATCCATCTTGAATGATGATCTAGGGCCGAGGCAAACTTATACAAGTCGTTATACTTGTTCATGCGGGTCTAACATTTTTACTTGCACTAGCATTCGAGATCAGCATATCACGAGTCTGGATCGTGCACATATTCAAAGCGTCCTTCAAGCATATGCATGTCAACCAACTTAGCTTTAGCGAAATCTTTGCACTCGAATTCAATATATCACTGATTCTTGGATCGTGCACACGTTCAAGGCGTCCCTCAAACATATGCATTCAACCAAACTTAGAGATAGTGAAATCGGACAAGCTACTTGCGAAAATCTCAAAGATTCTCGTCTATGAATCATAGGGATACTTCCGACAGGGTCAATCAAAATCCAAGTCATTTTCATTCCAACTCAAACCAAGTATTTTGTACTACCGTTAAGCACGATCTATTTGATTAAACCGACTAGCGTTTATTCGTTCGGGTCAAACATAGCACACATTTACCGTTCCAAGTCTAACTCTGCCCCAGTTCTATGGCTTTGTTCAAGCAATATGCTAAAGTCGGTTACACAAGTCCTTGCACTCGGCACAGGATCGTCTGCCTAATTACTAGGTCAGCTCACAAAGTCATAGGTACAAGTTCTAGCACACGATTTATCGTGCAAATTCGTCGCACGATGCTCGTCCCAATTCCTAAGGTCAAACCATTGTTCATTTTTACGGGGTATTCTACCCAAGCTCGTTTCACTCAGATTTCTAAACATCGAGCACAGATCATCCTACACACAATAATGTACGTTTATATAGGGTTTGAGTCCGTTCTGGCAATCCTTGATATATCCAAGTTGCAGGACAAGCCTAACAATTTGCACAGTCTTCTCTCCTTAAGACATGTTTTGATAGAATTCATATATCCATTCCAAGTCTAAACTACCAAGCCAAGATTCAATTTTAAACCTTTGTTTATAACTCCAAGTCGTCCAACATGATTCATGTATCCGTTCACGAAACCATCAAGCGTGATTTATTCCAAGTTCTAGTCTAAATTATCCCTGAAACATTTCTGATTCACTTGCATTTCCAAATTCGTCTTATCGTGTCGAACCATAAGTCAAGACGATCCATCAGTTGTCACGTTCCGGTCTCCGCAAGTTCGATCACCTCCGTTGGACGTGAGATCACCACGCCAACGCTTCCGCTGGATAATCGTCCTAATCCGGGCGTGACGCATGTAGAGTTACGCTCGCACAAGACAAGAACGTCGAACAATATGGTTATCTTCGGCACGATTGAGACATCTTATCATTTCACTTTTGCTCCCTCCAAGTCATATATAAAATCCATCAAGTCCGTTCATACAGTGATTAAAATTCGTCGAGCAAAATCATCGAACTTTAACGTTATCGTTTGGTAAATCCATAGTCTACTTCTGGCAATCCTCAAACAACTATGTTTCGATTATCCAAGCCAAAGTTTATCCACTTTTGATACGTTCATTCATCGAGTTCGTTTGGAATAATCATCGAATATGTTCCTGTGAGTTCGATCATCCCCGCCGTACGTGAAATCACACGTCGGCGCTCCCGCAAGATAATCATTCTCGCTGTGATTGATTTCGAAGGTCATCTTTTCGAACTAGATTTCAAGATCGTTCTTCCAAACTCCAAGTCAAATCCGTTATCGCTTATCTCTTTTATCGAACCACAATGTTCATTCACGGGCTAACTTCTATTCGAGCGATATTGTATTCAAGTTCAATCCGTTTGTTTCAATCTGAAATCGCTCACACGATCCTCCAAGTTTTCAATAAGTTTTCTTAACCAAGATATCGATTTTCATTTCCACGAATCCCTATTCGATATAAGCTAAGCCTTATCACTTGTTAAAAGACATTCTCCAATCGTTCATTCCGACTATCGCACGAGACCTATGAATCCGTTTGAACATTTTTAAATGATCCATACACCACTCGGAATTGAGTCACCCAATTAAATTCTCAATCGATGTTCGCATCAATCGCTAGCATATTCACCAAGTCGTTCCCTAGAATTTATGCACGATATCTAAGCATCGTTTGATAATTCTTAGTCTCGTATATATTCTGTTGATAGTCATCCAAGTAAACCATATTTGTTTTGTATCTTCCGACACGAAATATCGTCTAAGCTCCAAAATCCAAGCACGATTCTCTTTATTCGCCTAAGCGATAGATCTGATAATGTTTCTATCGGTTGTCATTCTAAGTCTGACTTGTCTTTTTTCGAACGATATTCCCATCTCGTTTGCAACTAGTTTGCACCAAAGGGTCTTGGCGCGCGATATTCTACACAACTTAGCCGAAAGACTGTGTGCATAGCTAACCGTTTGAACGATATTCTATTTCGCACACTAACCAGCTGGGTAATTATGCATAGGTATTCGGGTTCGCACTAATTTGCAAATTCCAGCACGAGTCTATTCCAACCAAGCCTAACACATGTCGACACAAAGGCTTTCGCATCACAATTTCGTACAAGCAATCATATCATTCATATGCACTTTTTTTGAAACTATTTAGACTCATTGTTTGGAACATCCAGATAGGACATTGAGAGAGAGAGCGTATGCACATAACCCATGAACGAGCTTTCGAAACTAGGAAAATCGAAACGAAGTCCAAAGGCGTAAAGCCATGCTCTGATACCATTATGTCACGTCCCGATCTCCCGCAGGCAATCGGCCGTCCCCGCTAGGCCCTGAATCATCGCGCCAGCGCTCCCTTGGGACGATCGCTTGACCCATCTGGGCATGATGCCGCACGAGCGTGAGCCGCGTCCGTGCAAGGCCATGATCCGAACAGGCGGTAAGAGGTCTAAGCCACAGAGTCGCACAGATTGTCCGAGTGCAGCGAAATTTTAAACGCACAGGCGATTGGTAACAAGTTCACAGAGTCATCAATAGCGGAAGCATTGAATAACACAAGTATAGAATTTTAAACAAACTCTTTATTGATATTGAACAAGTGTTACAGGCGGCGTTAGGCCGAAATTATAAGTCGCTCAAGCCTCTCTGAAACAGTAAAAGCGTGCAAAGTGGCTACATTTGTGGAATGATTCATAGGCGATGTTCTAACATTATGTCTTGTATATGTGCTTCAGTTCCGGACGCAACGCTCCAAGGCTCCAGAGTGAACTCCACGCCATAGCACGCACGAAGGAGGCACCCGCACCGAACGAGGTTCTCCCGCATCCTTTAAGCAATCTAGTGGGTTATCAGTACATGAATGCACTGGTGGGGAGGCTTCTCGTCCTCTCGACAAATCCAAACACGTTATATAGGTTCCGTGCATCAACTATTTAGTTACCTTTCTAGTATTGTCTTAGGATCAGTTTTATGGTATTTATGAAAAGCCTAACTCGTGTGACAGTGCGCCGTGCGATATGAGTAACATGACGAGACTTACCAACTTACCATCTGTCCTTCCCTGTCTAAGGTAAACCAAGTTAAAATCAAGCACGGGCATATATAATGAAATCCAGGGGCAATAGCATATGCAAACACAAGTGTAGTGAACGAGATTATGTTTCGGGTGCACGCGTTATACGAATTATCCAGGCGTGTTGCAGAAGATGTTCAAATGTTCCATTTGTACAAGTGTGTTATACTCATGACCGTTCAAGTGTTTTAGTTTATTGGATGCGATGTAATGACTCGCACGCGGGTTGCCACTAAGCGAGGATGACTTATCTATATGAACAAGAGTCGCCATAGCCATTATGGACATAGTCGCAATAAGACGGTGGTCCCGGTGCCCCGGTAACTGACCGAACTTATCCGTGCTAGCTACAACTAGCGCAACTAACGGATTTTCTCCTAGGTCGTATCGGCCCCTGTTTTCCGGCGCCCCGTCCGTGGAAATCAAGCTTGTGCACAAGCGTCCGCGACCAAGCGAGTCTCTTTTATTTGTTCTTTCTTTATTCTTTGATACCTTTTTATTCTTAGTAAACGACAATGGTTGTAGGTGCAGATAATGAGCCTCGCTACAAGCCATCCCAGGCCGTTCCTGACTCATTGGTTTCTTGCATCTTTATTCGTTATGGGCTCCTCGAGCCATTCTTTTAGTGCCATTCACTTAGTGTCGTTCATTAGTGTTGTTCGATTTATTCATTCTTTTACTTGCAGCTTATTTTTAAGTTTTCTTATCATCCTTGCAGCTTCCGGTATGGGAACTACCTTGGCGACCCAACGGTCCCGAAGTCGTTCCATATTTTCTGTTACTTGGTTTTGGAACGACTATTTTAATAGTCTTTCTGCCTCAGTTGAGTAAATCACGTTTCGTGTTATGTTCCAGGCCGTGGCATGAATTTTGCGACTAGCATCGAAACGAGGCAACGGGTACAAACTACAACTAAATAGAAAAAGCATGCATTTATATGAAACATAAACATTTATGTTGGCACGGTCTATGGGTAAAGCGAGGGGTGAAACCGTAAAGGGACATACCGAGCGACACGATCTTGGGACGTGCAGTGTAAACAAGTGAACAGTGCACTACGAAGAGTATAATGTTCTACTCGAGGCATAGCGGAGTCTACTTGCACCAGACAAAGGTAGCATGTGAGGGTCTATTTATAAGCAAAGTTTCATTTCCATGTTCTAACACAAGCAATAAAATTTGGAATTATTTTCTTAGCTAGGTACATTGGTTTCTTTATTAGCATGCAGGGGGTGATTCACCTAGCGACTAGCATGTATCATCCATATTTTAAGTGTGCTGGCTAAGCAAAGACAAGTTCATCGTAGCCACCCACCTTAGCGATGATTTGCCTCGGTCGAGCGATACTCCGAACGAGCCTTTAAAAGTCTAAGTCCGAAATCCTGAAGGGCCAAGTTTGGAAATCCTTTGCCTCAAACGAGTCTTCTCGCTGAACAAAGCGGGTCGGGTCGTTGCATTTGCGCCGTTTGAATCGGCTGTCCGCTTGAACGGAATGGGTCGTTACAGCCGGTAGGCGCCATTGGAGGATACAGACTCCACGATGAATGGATCCTCCCATTTAGGCTGGAATTTGTCGGCTGTCTTATGGATCATAACCATCGGTCTTCTTGTCGTCAACACGAGGTCACCCACTTGGAAAATTCTCTCCTTGACCGGTTTGTTGAAGGTTCCGGAAAGACGTGCCTGGTACAACTCAATGCGTTGTTGAGCTAAGAGGCATTTTTCGTCAAGTGCTTCCTATTCTTGCAACCGTCGAAACGGTTAACTGGTTGGAGAGAGCCACTCGGAGCGAGAGAATCTGGATCTCAAGGGGAAGGACTGTTTTGCTCCCGTAGACCAAGGATAAAGGCGTACTGCCGGTTGGTGTTCGGATCGTTGTGCGGTAGGCCATAGACATTCGCCGAGCTTCTCATTCCAGTCGCGCTTATTGGAAGACACGAATTTTTTGAGGAGCTTGATGATGTTTTTGTTGAACGCCTCAGCCAAACCGTTCGTTGCGGGATTGTAGGTAGTCGACGCAACATTGTAAATCCGGTTTTTGTCCAAAACCGGTAGAACTTATGACTTGCAAATTGCGGGCCGTTGTCATGGATGATCCTTCGTGGCAATCCGAAGTAATACATGACGTGATGCTTGATGAAGCTGATTACGTTTGTTGTCTTGATTTCTGCGAGTGGTACTGCTTCCACCCACTTGGAGAAGTAGTTGATAATGGCGAGGATGAATCGATGTCCTTTGGACGAAGGTGGACTAATCGGCCCAATGATGTCCATATTCCAGGCTTCAAACGGCTAATATGCTACCGTAGGATGTAGGAATTCTGAGGGATGGTGAATGAAGTATGCATGGATTTGGTACATTCGGTACTTCATTGCGTAGTTGATAGCATCCGCTACTATTGTCGGCTAGTAGTAACCTATTCGTCGAAGTCGATCCTGTAACTTTGGACCAGGTTGGTGGGTAGCACAGACTCCGTCATGGGCTTCCCCAAGTGCTTGTTTGGCTTCTTGGTTAGGTTGACGACAAGGGCCTGCTTTTCTTTGCCGTCACGGCTATTATTGTCGATGTTGTTATTGCTATTGTTATAAGGATGTTTTTCCCTATCATCAGCGATGGGGATCTGTATTCCCAAGAGTCGGGCGTCATTAACTTTCTTCTGAGCGCCGACGGCGTTTATGATAAACGTCGTCCAGTCTTTAAACTGACTGTCATCCATCCAGAGTCTGATTGCTGGAAGTAGATTCATGTGGCACATGTCCATCAGCGTGGACTCGGAATTGCCGGAAGGCAACTTCAGGGCTACCTGCCTGTATCGTTCGATGTAGGCCCGCACAGGCTTCTCCTTCTGCATAATGTCCATTAGAGGATATTGTCATGTCGCTTCCTCCGTCATAGAATTAAGCGAGAAAAAGACCTTTCAGGTCGTCGAACGATGGAATGCAGTTGTCTTGCAAACTGCAAAACCAGTCAAAGGCTACTCCGGATAATGTCCCCATGAAGAGCTTAGTGAGGATGGCGTTATTGCGAGGTAGGTACCCCGTTGCAGTCTCAAAGTAACTCATGTATTGACGGGGATATGTATTCCCGTCAAATGGGTTCAGATTGAAAGGCTTGTACTTTGGCGGATACGGCACATCTCTCCACTCGGGGGATATGGTTGTCGTATCCCGATCTCGCGGAGTGTATCCCGATTGCCTAGCGAGTCTATACGAGCTCTCAGTTCTGGTCTGCATCATGGCCTCGAGTGCTTCGAGGCGCTGTCGATCACTGGGGCCTTCGTGCTCGTCCCCTGCCATGTATGATGTTGTCACATGAGGTGAGATGGACGGGACGGTAGACTTAGCACTTTCCACCTCGGACTTTTGTAGCAAATAGTCGTCGGGAAAAATTGGTAGTGTTGTCTCGTTCGGACTCCGATGGAACACTACCCCCAACGTAGGAGGTTGCGTCTCCTTTATGAGAGTGGCTATCACCGTCATTTCGGAACGTCGATTGTTGTGGAGCTCTGTGGGATTGAGTACCCCGACTTGTGTAGTCATCTGGGGTCATGAGAGAGAGCTACCCCTAGTGGCTGACAGCTTCTTCTTTGAGCGGGTACCCAGGAAAACACCTTCCGTAGGTCCTGCTGCTTGTCCTTCTTGGATCCGCCTTCTCGACATGCTGGTCGAGAGTGACGGACTGGAGGTGCTGGACTTCCGACCTCCCTTCGCGAAATGGACCTTCGAAGCCGAATAGCACGAGGCGAAGGGCGGCTCCTCCTCCTTTGGTACTTGCACCTGCTCTCCGGGCTGCTGCCGGCTGGGTGTCCTTGGTTGCAGTCGCTGGAATGTCGAACACCTTTTTGTAGGTACTGCTATCTGATTACAGCAGCAATTGATGATAATGCTGACATAGTGATGCCCCGAAGGGGCCATTTCACATGCCATGGTTGATTTTCTCGCTTTGCGATTGTGATTGTTCACGTTGCGCAAGTCACACGAGGACTGATTTATCTTTACACCCTTGTTATGAGCACATGCGTGTATGGGTGTTATTTTTGCTCCCTGACTTGGGTTTCGTGGAAGAACTTTTCCAAAGTCGTCAGCGGAAGACTTTTGAGATTGACCCAGTCCACTTGCCTTTGCGGACTGTACACGTGGGTCGGTCTTGTATAGCTTTCCGTCCGAGGCACGCATAACAGTCAGCAATGTCTATTGACGGTCAGCCGAATGAGCAGTTGCTTGAGCTTGGCGAGCTCGCACTGCCCTAGACTTATTCGTCCTTGCACACGTTAGTGCATAATACGAAGAGTCCAAGTTTGGATTTTCACCATTCTCAGCATGGCGCATAGGATCAGTGTTGCGTGAGATTCGGTCGGAAACAAAGGTTCAGCTGCTGACAGAGTCGCATGCGGCCATCTGCCTGCGGCTGTCAACCGATGCCATATAGTCGATTTTATGCGGCCTCCTCCTTGGCCGCATAGAACTTGCATCAGCACTCGAACGTCTGGCATCTTAGTATTTTCCTCTGCCAGAGTTTGAGTGCCGAGCGTTTTCTGCGTCAGACGAAGATGTCGCATGGACATAGACAACCTGGGTGGACGCCTGACGAGCATTTTCAGCAACAGAGAGGCGGGAAGCACATGCTCCGCAGTTGGGTGAGACACATCGGCCTTTGCAACCCATGTCCTACGGGTCTTCAAGTGTTGAGCACTCTTCTTATCAGGAAAGGCTGCTGCATGAGAGGCGTCAGCTCGCGTCGTCGTCGCATGAGAGGCGTCCCCTGCGGCAGAGAGATGAGCGCATGCTCCGCAGTTGAGTGAGGCGCAGCGGCCTTTGCAATCCGTCTTGCGGGTCTTCTTAGGCTTTGCTAGCCTTGGGGAGGGACTTGCGCTGCCCGCAGAGAGCATCTCTTCGAACGCTTGCTGGTCGAAGCTTATTACCAGCATCCTCTGGGTTGAACCCAACTTGCCATATCAGACTGTCACTACCTTCTCATCAGAGGAGAAGGATGTCTCCAGCAGAGTCATCTTGTTTGCCATTAAATCGGGATTGTTTTAACAACAAACTAAAGAAAGTACAAAAATGTCCTAGACAGACAATCTAAGTACAATTTTTGATTCTGGGATGCGACGATGGAGATCGAGTGCTGCAGTGACTCTTTTATTTCGTTGACGGTCTGATGCGGGAGCGAGGAAGCTCTTTTATGTTCTCTTTCTTGTGCCCCTTGTCTGCCGGCTGTTGTGTGGGTGTGCTACCCTACTATTTATAGCTGCCATGCTGACAGGCTATAGAGGCCGCATATGCCTCTGTTTGGTGGCCGCATAGGGTTCCTTCAACATAATGCGGTTGTAACTGTAGCCGCATGCCACGGGCAGGCCGCCGCATGGGCTCGGTTGAGATATGTTGTTGATAAAATCTCGGTTGAGGGATGGAGTCGTTTTTGACCCATTGTGTGCATGACTTAGTCAACTGGACACGTGGTCTGCACTGATTGTGTAAGGATCCCTTCGGTTGCAACGAAGGGATCTTGCGAGCTGAGGGCCGCATAGCGTGTTGGCCGCATAGAGTCGATGTCGTATGTGTGCTCTCGTCCGGCCTTGGTCTGATGGACACTTTGGCTTCATGAGGACGATGACGCGTAGAGTCGATGTCGTATGTGTGCTCTCGTCCGGCCTTGGTCTGATGGACACTTTGGCTTCATGAGGACGATGACGCGTAGAGTCGATGTCGTATGTGTGCTCTCGTCCGGCCTTGGTCTGATAGACACTTTGGTTTCATGAGGACGATGACGCATAGAGTCAAGGTCGCATGTGCGCTCTCGTCCGCCTTTGGTATGATGGACACTCTGGCTTCATGGGACGATGACGCATAGAGTCGAGGCCGCATGTGTGCTCTCCTCCGTGGTCTCTAAAAAGAGGGGCCTTGGGAACGTCCAAGTTATATTTATAGCCATCATGTTGATGGTTGCAGCTGTGGATGCATATCACGGGTGGGCTGTCACGTAGCCTCGGTTGGGATATGTGGTTGATAAAATCTCGGGATTGTTCTCAACCCGTTATGTGCGTGGCTTGGTTAACTGGACACGAAGTCAGCACCGATTGTGTGAAGATTTTTTCGGTTGTAACGACACGATCTTGCAAACTGACTGTCGCATAGGGCCGTTGCTGCATGTGTGCTCTCGTCTGGCCTTGGTCTGATGAACACTCTGGCTTCATGAGGACGAGGCCGCATAGAGCCGAGGCCGCATAGGACGCATGGGACGCATGAAATCTGGGACGCATGTGGCCAGAGACGCATGGGGTGCATGGAGTCTGGTCCTCGTGGAGAGCTTGACGCATAAATAGCTTGACGAATAGAAAACTCATGGAGAGCTTGACGCATAGATCTTGTATGTATGCGGCTTGTAGTCTGGCCGCATGGATGCACATGTAGACTTGCTTTGGGGATCTAGACGAGTCCCTTGGCCGCATAACTTCTCTGCAGCATGACTAAGGCATGCTTTGAGGGCATATCTTTTGGCGCATGGGCTTGAATTTTTCATGCTTCTACAATCGTCTTTAATGTACCTCTTTTTAATTGGATCTACTGAGACTAGAAGTTGCGCACTTGCATTGCACGTGTCTTTTGTCTTTTTTTTTTTCTCACTTTTTAAATATATACTTGCATGAATAGTATTAAAGAGCAAATTTATTTTTGATATGGTGAAATATTTATTATAGTTGGAAGTATGTAATTATTAGTGGTTAGTAATTATGTTAGTTGGGTGGTGTATAATTTACATTTTTTATCCCTAGTTAATTTAAGCTTATTTTGAAGATTGGAGAAGAATATTTTTGGAACATAGAAAGTTTTGGCGGTGTATTTTTGGAACATAGAAAGTTTTGGCGGTGAAACCTAAATTTTTTCCAATTATATATAAGATAACTCAAGTTCGTCTCTTTATAAAAAAAAACACCAGTCATGCCAAACCTAATTATGCTAGTGGATCCGCAGATTCCAGCTTTTTCTTTTTCGTTAGTCTTCATTTGATTGAACTGTTGAGTTCCGTCACTAGAAAATATCTTATGATTGTAAATTTGCAAAATTTGCTGTCCCATCTCCCATGTAGGATTAAACATGGGTAACACAACAATAAAAGGAAGCAGGATACTTTCTATGTGAAGGCCTTTTCTTTGGCTTCTCCTACTTTCTTGATATCTCATGCATAATCCATACATAAGCAGATTAATGATATAAGGTCGAAATTTAGCTAAAGGTCCATGTGTATTGATTGTTGTTGGTATGCATGTACTTCATTAGCATTTTTACCCTGTCATCAAAGCAGGCAATATAGTGGTGGGCGTGGCAATCAACTTTGAATTTTGCAACCTCAGAAACTTACTGAACTGCTGAACCCCGTAATCCTTTGTTTCATCCATCCTTCCATGGTTGTATGACTACATTATATATTATTGAATGTTAAGTTTCATACAAACTAGAAAAAGAAAAATGAAAAAGAGCATGAACAAAACATGCACACACTATATTTACATGGTTATGCATCTAGGCATATACGAAGAAACAAAGGCATTGTGATACCGTTATCATAGAGGCAACTTGAAAAGTATCGTATCTGCTCAAATTCTGTCCTGAGATCTACTACAAACCATGGGCATATTGCATAAGCAAAGATAGAGGAATGGAAGGAGAGAGAAATATACCTTGATATAAGGTACTGGATGTTGATACGTTGAACTTCAGCAATAATTTACAAGTCTGAAGTCATTTTACATTAATGATTGATCCTGACCATTATTTTCTGTCAGATCTAGTTGGGATTGACATGATCTTAGTTAGCAGCACTTTTCATCCTCTAGATTTCTGCTCAACACTTCTTTATGGGCTTAAAACTTCACATTGAATCTTGCTATTGTATTGGGTGGTTATGGTGCACTATAATTACAACTAGTTGCAATATATTAAACTAGTCCAAACATCGGAAATTGGGTTGTACATCTGCTTACATCTGTGTGCATCAGAGTAAAGACGTCTTATCATTTTTCTTATGGGTCATAAGTTAACATTAAGTTAATAAATCTCTACTTGGTTGGAACTTGGAAGGTTTATGGAAGCCAGAAGTATTCTCATACAATTATGTGATTCTGTTCACCTTATTTTGTGTCCACGTCCTGTAGATATCGGTTGAATAGAAAATACACACCCATTGATTATTATGTTATCTCTGTTCTGTTTTTATTTTGGTGTAGCTTAGAAATCAAATATTTGATGACCCAATTTTATCAACCCATTACCTAGGCTTGCTATTTTATTTTTTTACCCTCTGGCTTAACGAGTCATAGAGATGAATAATTCCCTATAACAAATTGTAAAGGTTACCACTCTGTTGTTAGATTCTTTATAATCTAGTGGAGCATGGTTGGTGCTCCTTGGTTGCATGAGCTTAAACTCCATTTCCAAAAGGTATTTCCGCTAAGGTTTTATAGCATGACCCTCTCATGCTCGTAGCTACCTTGTCTTGGAATTTGACACCAACTTAAAGGGTATAGGTGAGGTTCACAAGTCACAACTTGGTATAAAATATTTGTTAAATCCTTTACGGAGCTTCCCTGTATTAGTGTATTTGTTAGTATCTTATGATACAATACACATTACTGTACAACCTCTACGTTGAAAGATATGAACAATATAAGACGAAAATTTTCTTAGGATACACTTCATGTATCATATGACAGGAATCATGATACATATCATGTGATAAAAAAGAGAAAATCATTGAGTTAACCTGAATTTGAACAGATTTAAGCCGCCTTCTAAGCGATTTAGAAATTAATGTTAGAAAAACACAAAACAGTCTGAAAATTTTCTTTCTTTGTGAATATATTCTCTTTCTTAAAATTTTCCCTGTATGTTTTGTTTTGGATTTTTTGATCTGTTTTCTAGAGCTTTTACAATTTTTCTTAAAATTTTCCCTGTATGTTTTGTTTTGGATTTTTTGATCTGTTTTCTAGAGCTTTTACAAGTTATACATTGTTTACAAACTAGAATGTATAATGAGACATTATTTGAATGTCGACACACTAATTTGTTGCAACAGTCGAGTTCTTATTGATGCAATCATGCAGTACTCACGAGTAATACCACCATTTAATGCTAGTGTTATATTTATGCTCTTAATGAGACTTTACAGTGAACTTGTCTCTTATTGCTTCACAATGCTCCTTATTATTGCTTATGCGATAGATTTATCCATATTAGGAAGGGTCATATTAGTTTCGAGCCCATTTTCTATTGGAATATATCTTATAATAGACAATACAATATCAAGTGAATTGATATATGATACAATATAAAGAGATGTATCATCTCCTGATTTAGCTCAGATGATGACGAGGATAATGATGATGCAATAGGCATTTAGGGCATGACAATTCTTAAAAACTCTAGGATAAGTCTATAATATGGACTAATTTATACATACACATATACATAATATTACATACATCTGTATGTATATGACGGTGAAGCTGTGTGTGTATTCATAACCATATTCCTGTGAGTTGTAGATAATAATAGATTGTAAAAAAATCTTAGAATTGCTATGGCTACACATGAAAAATATTTTGCTTTCTTTGGAGAATAGTGACCACAAGCTTTCCAAAGTAAAATGCAGTTCCAGATATGTTTTGGAACCCTTTGGAACATAGACATGCTCTGGCAGCGTCCTACATGAATTTGGGTCATCGTCGTATCTGATGTGTCGGACACAGCTATGGATATCTGGGGGCGAACTGGTGCAACCTACGCCATTAACTATGGTTCATTTAAGTTGTCTTAAACTTGTGAGTTCCTAAGGTTTACGGATTCTAGGTGGCAATTTGGTCATATGAAACACATTTCCCTGTCTCATTCAGAGAATCAACCACAATTGTAGATTTGAGAGCTGCAACTGGCAATTGTAGAATTCCTTCCTTCTGGAGCATACGGATTGGCTCAATATGAATTTACCTGTTATAAATCACTATATGAATTTGAATTATTTGTACAACTGACTACTTTAGTTGAATCACTACAAATTGATTTAGAATTGCCTCAACTACACACTTGGATTGGTCAGAAACTTCTCTAGCACGATTTAGAGTCTGGGTACCTAACATGCCCAAGTGCCTATATTTTTTAGTACTTGATAGAAAGTAAGATATTTCAAACAGTGTTTCCTATATTTCAAACAGTGTTTCCTTTCTTTGAAAGATGTATTTTAGGTGTGCAGAAGGGAATTCTTCTAAAGGGGGTAGTAGGTCACTTTCTTAAACCTTAACCAATCACATCCATCTTCTATGGTATTTGAAAGGCTTATTATCCTTCATAAATGGTTACCGCATCCATCACACCCTGCTTATATTATCTTCCTAGAGATTTTATGACAACCTATTCTTTCTAGAGATAATTTTCCGTTTACATAATTTGATCCCAAGACTGATTGCATTCCAAGACTATCTTTATGGAGAAACACAAAGCATGACATGTTCTCCCGGGGAATTTAGGGTCCGTTTTGCTTACTTGCCACTCTTATTGAAAACGATGTCCATTCTTTTGTTGTTCCTTTTCTAAACTTTCCATTGTTTGACCTTGTCAGCTAAATTCAAGCACCTCCACTTAGTCTCCACGGCACCTAGTAATTTCATTTAACCTTAAGAATACTGTTCAGTTCCTTGGTTGTTGGGAACAAATACATTTTCACTTAGGGCCTGTTTGGTAACTGGAAACTATCTGATAGAAACTTAGATTCTATTCTCTTTCTAGAAACTAGAGAGAGTAAATTTATGAACTATAGCAGCTAGACATTACAATAAGGAAACTAGAGCAATATGATGACATGTCACTATTACCTCTAGTTTCCTCGAGTTTCTATCATTTGTTATGGAAACAAAATGAGAGAGCCCCTACTTTCCATTTTTGCTGATGTGGCATGGGAGTTTTTAAGCTTCCGAGAACCAAACAACACACCAAATGGATGCTACGAGGATTTTTCACTAGTTTCCATGGTAGTTTCCGTTTGCCAAACAAGTCTTTAATTTTGCTCTTTGTTGACCAACCCAACACAATGAAACTGCCACTTTCTCCATATGATTTGGCCATCAATGCTGGCTTTGATCTCATTTTTCTTTTGTTGAAATTGCAATGGGAATTTGTTGTTAATCACCAATCTTTAGTCTGTCATTTAGGCTCATAGTTCTACACAGAATGTCCCTAATCACCATCAGTATATGATTGTTGTGAACGAGGTTCCATGTATGCATGTGCATTAGCTGAGTAGGTTGGAACAGTCTTTAGCTGTTGATTGACATTCTACATATTTTTATTGCACATTCCCTTTTTTTACAAATTATTCTTCCCTCTTTTTTTCTTTTTCTGTGTTAAACAACCTACAACTGCTATAACTTGTTTGTTAACCTGCAGATATGTTGGATGAACTACAGGAGCATGTGGAGTCCATTGACATGGCCAATGGTAGGTTCATTGTTAGCCTTCTTCTTTATTGCATATTCCCTTAACTTCTCATCAGAGTCTAAAGGCCATAGTTCATTGTACCATTCTTCTCTGAATCCTAGACTGACAGTATACCAAAAGATGTTCCCTTTAATTGTTTGTTTAAGAACTAATTTTTTTAACTAATATACTTTTATGCACACGTCACAATTAATATTTTGTGCGATTCAAGTTATTTGAATCACCACTTTCAAGTAACCTTGTTATTGTTTGAATACCTGTTCCCTGTATGTAGGGCCCTAGGATTTTGGAGCCACTGCCACCTGTATCTAACCTTGAAGAAAAATCGTTGAGCTTTGTTTTCATTAAATGTCCTCTGGACCAAATAATATAGTCTGAGGTATGCTTTTCTGGGTAAAGATTGTAGCTGGACAAAAAAACACTTAGCTTTTTACAATTAGGGCTTTTTTGGCAAATGGAAGGGAAAAACTGGTAAAGGGTGGTAACTATGACTAGTTTCCATTTTCTTGCTTGTTTGGTAGTTGGAAAGTAAGC
Organism: Iris macrosiphon; assembly: GCA_036927795.1. Taxonomy (NCBI): domain Eukaryota; kingdom Viridiplantae; phylum Streptophyta; class Magnoliopsida; order Asparagales; family Iridaceae; genus Iris; species Iris macrosiphon. The sequence continues at coordinate 21,760 of JAYESA010002235.1, forward strand.
CAAGAAACTATAGTAGGATCCACCACAAAAATGAAAACTAATCTCCATTCTAGTTTCCGTTCAAATAGCTGGAAAGTTAGGGCCTATTTGGCAATACAACAAACTTGGAAACTTAGTTTCCAAAGAGTTTCTGGAAACTAATGAAAGTATGTTTCAAAACAAAAAAGGTTGTTTGTTTAGTTGGAAACTAAAAAAAGAAGAGTAGAAAATCTCACTTTTAACATAATATAAAGAAGGATAGCATTGATTACTTTTCATGAGTTTCTCGCAAAAATAATAATATTAAATATACCGTGCAGACTTTCCATCGATTAGACAGGAAACTAAATAGGCTAGTAGTTTCTAAATATGTTGATATGGCCTGGACTTTTGAAAGTGAGTTTACCATTGCGAAACAGGATTGCAATGAAAAGTAGATGTAGTTTCGATTTGTTTCCTACTTTCCCTATTAGTTTATGGTTTTGCCAAAAACTTATGGAAACAATTATAATCCTTTTTTTTTTTTCTTAAAAATTTAGACCCCCTTTTTAAAATCCTGCATGTTTTTTTTTTACAACCATGTCATTATTGACTACAAGTTTCAACCTTTTAGTTTTCTGCGAAAAAGCAACATTTTCAATTGGAAACTTGTCCGTTTGATAGGCTTTCTGAAATTTTGTTCTGAAAACAGTTTTCTGAAAGTAATAAAGTTTTCTGAGTATGAAAATTCTGGCTTTGTGTTCAGTTACTTCATCTGAAAAATAGTTTTCTGAACTTTTTTTTTAAGATTCCGTTTGGTAAAATATTTTGGAAGTATTTTTTTATTAAAATATTATAAAATATTTATACTAAAATTAACGTGTCTGTGTCCAACAAAGCATTTATATCTTGTCCACCCAATTCGTGTATGACACAGAGTTCGTCGTCGTCGACCTCCGTATCCTAGGGTTAGGGTTGAGGTCGTCGACCCAAGTCGAAGTCGTCGTCGACACTCCGAGTCCTAGGGCTAGGGTTGAAGTCGTCGTCCCAAGCCGAAATCATCGTTGACCTCAGGGTCCCAGATCTGCCCCCCCCCCCCCCCCGCGCCAAAGCCGAAGTCGTCGTCGTCGAGTTCGACGTTGCTGGAGAAGAAAATCAGGGGTTTTCGAGCTTCGTCTTCCCAAGCCGAAGTTGACGTCGTCCCAACCCCACCACCGTCGATTGATAGAGCTGAACCAAATCCGTGTCGAGACGGAGTGGTGGGTCCGAGCAACCGCCGCCCGCCGTGTCGAAGTCCTCGAGCTCCACCTCTCCAACATAGCTCCTCAGACGACGTCGACTTTGCGGTGGCGCTCGAGGTCCGGTGGTGCTTGAGGTCCAGTGGCGCACGGAGGTCCGCCGTTGCTCGATGGTCTGACGCTGCTCCTGGTCGATTTGCTGCAGGCGCCACATAGACGTTCTACGGGCCGCTTGGAAGCTACGACTCCGGTCAGACGACGACGAGAGCCTGCCAACGATATTTGCTTCCCAGGCTCCGGTCCGACGACGACGAGAGCCCGCCGGCTTGCATCGATCCCTCTTCTTCTCGCTGGATTCACTTTTTTTCTGAAAGAGAGAATCAGAGAGGAAAGAGAGAAGATTGATGAGTGGGGGGTTGGTTTGGCGGGGGAGGTGGTTGTGGGGCCCACTTTTTTCTGAAATGTTTGTTCAGAAAAGAGTTAAAACCACTTTTCTGAAAGCTGCGCTATAACAGCTCATTTTCAACAAAAAAAATTCGAAATAGCTTTCTCAGTTGAGTTGTCCAAATGTGCTTTGGCCCATCTTTTACATTATAACTCAGAAACGGCTATCCAAACGCAGCCTTAGTTTTCCTAGGTTTCTAGGAACTAGGTTTCTTAGTTTCCAAAAGTTTCCATATGCAAAACAGGCCCTTGGATTCTCCTTTTTGAATTTCTTAGAAAGCACATAATATTGGCACCTTCTGAACTTATCAATATCTTCTGAGTTTGGATATCAATTATCTAAGCTACAAGTTTTTGTGGCAGCTAATAAGATGTATAGCATTGACATGAAGGTATTAACATTTAGGCTGGTTTGGCATTGCTGCTTCTTTGCAGAAGCAGCTTTTGACAGCAGCTTCCCATTTGCTTTTGAAAGCTGGTCTAAATTTGAACTGGCTTTTCATTTTTTCTTCTTATATTTAAGCTGATGTTACCAAACAGGATTTAGTACTGCTTTGCAAAATACTAAAGCAAAAGCAGCCATGACAAACAAATCTCAAACCCGGCTTTAAAACTGTTGGCATTGTCAGTTTTTGGTGAATGTAATTAGTCATTACCTTCTGTTTCAAGGTTTTAAATTATATGTTGACATAAATTTGTTTCCAAATGCACAGACCTGCACTCAATTGGTGGTTTGGTTCCTCTTCTTGGTTACCTTAAAAACTCTAATGCTGGTATTCGAGCAAAAGCTGCAGATGTTGTAACTACTATTGTGCAGAACAATCCCAGGAGCCAACAGCTTGTGATGGAAGCTAGTGGTCTGGAACCACTCATTTCAAATTTTTCTTTGGATTCTGATGTGAATGTACGTACAAAAGCTCTTGGTGCAATTTCATGTAAGTAGTCTCATCTAGATACTGTTTGTTCAGATTGCAGTCCTCATTATGGGGGAGTTAGGATTGAGTCTAAATTACCCTCTTCTCACTTGGCAGCACTGATCAGGAACAACAAACCAGGAATTGCAGCATTTCGTCTAGCAAATGGTTACGCCGCATTGAGGGATGCGTTGGGATCAGAAAACGTAAGGTTTCTAAGGTATTTCAACTTGACACTTGAGTTTTCTCGTTTTGACTTGAGGGAATGTCCATATGCTTCATGAATTTAGTCGTTTTACTGAAAGAGTTGCTTCTTTCTTTCTTTCTAGTTTTTGAGTTAGACACCTACTTCTCTACGAGTTTATGATGCTAATGTGAAAATCTATCTTTATTGGTACAGGAAGGCTCTCAATCTGATCCAGTACCTACTACGTGAAAACAATGCAGACTGCAGCATCGTTACAGAACTCGGTTTTCCACGCCTCATGATGCATCTTGCATCCAGTGATGACACAGGTGTAAGAGAAGCTGCTCTTGGTGGCCTTCTAGAGCTTGCTAAGGACCGGACATCGGGAGGTAGCACCGCCCTAGCAGAGGAAGACAAGCTGAAGCAAGTCCTCAAGGAGCGGATAGAAAGCATCAGCTCCATGTCCGAAGATGATCTTGGGGCAGCCAGAGAAGAGAGGCAGTTGTTGGACAACCTCTGGAGTGCATGTTACGACGAGCCATCCTCTCTCCGGGAGAGGGGTCTAGTAGTGCTTCCAGGAGAAGATACACCCCAGCTGCCACCTGATGTTGCTGGGAAAATCTTCGAGCCGCCACTTCGTGCTTGGGCAGCAGCGAATCCTTCAGAGTCTACTTCGGGTCCAAATGCAAGCCCGAAGAAAAAGCAGCAGAGCCCACTGTTGCTTGGCCCTGCGCCTGGCAACTTCAATACCTAGAACAACTGTTGTCACCAGATTGGAACTGTCAGTAGGTTGTCTTTTAGTTGTGCCGTCGGTCCCTGTTATGAACGGAGAAAGTTGTACTTTTGACATTGTATATTGCGTTTTATGCTTTCCTCCTCAGATGTCCATTCAGGAGGGGAAGATGTCACTCTCCTATTGGCATATGGTTCATGTAGTATCCACTGAGATCGTGTAGAGAATTGAGCTGTTCAGTTCTCTCTGGATTGAATTTGACATGCCATCGGCTGCTTGGATTTGTGTTTAAAAGGTGGTGTAGTTTGCGAGAATAATGTATTAAATCTGGGAAGAACCATATTTGACATCAAAAGCTGGGTCAACAATTGGGATATGCAATAGTCTGCCTATATGGATGGTGTGGATTTGTTCGTTGTTCAAATATATTAGCATATAATATTTGTACGATACTACATGAAGTTGGCAGGAGATTTGGCATGCAACATTCCTGGTAGTGTTAGTTCATATAGGCAAATGTTAAGGGTACTACGAAGTTTACTAGAGGACGACAGTGACACAGAATAGAGGGTAACATATTTAGGTTGTTTTTTTGTTAGGGGCTGTCAAAATTTTGATTGGCAGTCCTATGTATATCCAGGATACCAAAAGTTTGGTAGTCCTATACATATTCAGGACGACAAAGGACTGTCCAAGCGAAACTATTTAAATTATGAAGTTTCGAAACTCCATTAATGGAGTTGAATTTTAGAAATTCCCAAATAAAATTATATATATATATATATATGTGTGTGTGTGTGTGTGTGTGTGTGTGTGTGTGTGTGTGTGTGTGTGTGTGTGTGTGTGTGTGTTCACGTGCGTAGCTATGATATTATTAAAAATTAGATAAAAATTTAAATTATATTAAAATATTTTAAATATGATTTAAATATATTTTAATTAGGATTTGTTATAGATAAAATTTTAAAATTTTGGATATATATTTAGTTAAATAATACTATGTACTTAGTTTAATTAGAAAGATTTTTTTTTGTTTTATTTAGTGAAGGATACACATACAGCTTGGACGGCTCATTTTTAGCTTTTTTTAAGTCATATATATATATAATCACCCGGGTGGTTTCATAACCATCCTATGTTAAATGAGTTGAATTTGGATTGAGTGGTTGAGATTAAAATGTGTGGACCCCACCACCTTTTAATCTCAACCACCCAATCCAAATCCAATCCATATTACATTGGGTGGTTTTAGATCATTCATGTATATATATATATATATATATATATATATATATATATATATATATAACGGAATATGAGCCATAGTGATCATTTTCCTACATGAGCCATGCACATGCGGACCAATAGGAATAGAGTTCCTATTGATCCACATGTGCATGGCTCATTTAGAAAAATGAGCACCATGGCTCATATCTGGTTTACCATATATATATATATATATATATATATATATATATATATATATATATATATGTTACTATATATATATATGTATGTTATTGTTATATGTATTTGTTATGTACATATATCCTATATAGTTGTAACTATGTATATAGGATATATGTATATATCCTATATACATAGGTAAACGGGATATGAGCCATGGTGCTCATTTTTCTAAATGCGCCATGCACATGTGGACCAATAGGAATATAGTGTGCACATGGGATGTTGGAATCCATTTTTATTGGTCCACATGTGCATGGCTCATTTAGAAAAATATATATAGGGTAAACGGGATATGAGTCATGGTGCTCATTTTTCTACATGAGTCATGTACATGTGGACCAATAGGAATAGAGTGTACTAGTGCACATGGGTGCACATAGGATGTAGGAATCCATTCCTATTGGTCCACATGTGCATGGTTCATTTAGAAAAATGAACACTATGGTTGATATCTCGTTTACCCATATATATATATATATATATATATATATATATATATATATATATTGAAAACGACGAGTTGTCTAAACAATATGTATATTCTCTATTAATTAGTAAAAATTTCTAAAATCCTCTAACTACCTAAACATATAACAAATCCATCAATATTCAAATTATATTTAAACTAAGTATATGGTAATATCTAACTAAACACATATCCAAAATTTTAAAAATATATCTATAACAAATCCTAATTAAAATATATTCAAATTATATTTAAATTTAGAATTAAAATTTTTATTTT
>JAYESA010002236.1:25000-27440 GCA_036927795.1 Iris macrosiphon
GTGCACGGGGGCGGGGCTGACAGGGTGTATAGGCCGCACGGGGCAGACAAACCGTGCGGTTGCAGCACTTCCTGCGCACGCAAGCAGTTTCTGTGCACGGTCGTGGGGCTGACAGGGTGTAGCGGCCGCCCGGGGGCAAGGCAGCGAGCAGTTTCTGCGCACGGGGGCAGACAAACTTAGCAAACGCACCAGTTTCTGCGTACGCAAGCAGTTTCTGTGCACGGGGGCAGACAAACTGTGCACGGGGGCAGACAAACTGTGCAAACGGAGCAGTTTCTGCGCACGCAAGCAGTTTCTGTGCACGGGGGCAGACAAACTGTGCACGGGGGCAGACAAACTTAGCAAACGGAGCAGTTTCTGCGCACGGGGGCAGACAAACGTAGCAAACGCACCAGTTTCTGCGCACGCAGGCAGTTTCTGTGCACGGGCGTGGGGCTGTCGGGGTGTATCGGCCGCACGGGGGCAGACAAACTTAGCAAACGCACCAGTTTCTGCGCACGCAAGCAGTTTCTGTGCACGGGGGCAGACAAACGTAGCAAACGGAGCAGTTTCTGCGCACGGGGGCAGACAAACTTAGCAAACGCACCAGTTTCTGCGCACGCAAGCAGTTTCTGTGCACGGGCGTGGGGCTGTCGGGGTGTATCGGCCGCACGGGGCAGAGCCACGCTGCAGTTGCAGCACATTCTGCGCACCCAACCAGTTTGTGTGCACGGGGGCGGGGCTGACAGGGTGTACAGGCCGCACGGGGCAGAGAAACCGTGCGGTTGCAGCACTTCCTGCGCACGCAAGCAGTTTCTGTGCACGGGCGTGGGCCTGACAGGCCGTATCGGCCGACCGGGGGCGAGCAACGTGAGCGGCCCGCGGCAGATTCTGCGCCCCGCGGCAGTTTCTGCGCCCCGCGGCAGATTCTGCCCACGGCGTGGGCCTGACACGCTGTATCGCGCGCACGGTTTCGCGTTGCGGCGCGGCGCAAAAAATGACAAGCTCCTCGGGCACTTTGGTCCCCCCTAGTCAGCCCCACAATAAAACTGCAAATCTATTATAGGGGGAAGGTGGTGTTCGCGGAGGGTTTCGTCGCGCGCGACGGGCCCGTCCGCACGGAGGCGAGGATTTCGACGACCCCGTGCTCCACGATGCGTCCACCGCGGCTGACCCGTGCGCGCGGCGCCGCGCTGAGGCGACCCGCGCATCGAGCGGCGGCATCGCTCGAGCGAGGCGAAGGATTCCAGGGGCGCGGTGCGCTGCGTTGCAGCAGTTTCTGCGCGCGCGCTGCGGTCCCCCTGCTGTGCGACAGAAACAGCCGCGTCTCGTGGCTGCTCCTTGCCCCCGTGCGGGCGGGGGGTTGGGCAAGTTTCCTCTAGAAATGACAAGCTCCTCAAGCACTTTGGTCCCCCGGAGTCAGCCCCACAATAAAACTGCAAATCTATTATAGGGGGAAGCAGTGTGTTGGGCTGAAATTTGAGGCGGGCAACGAAATGCGAGCGGACCAAAGGCAGCGCGGTGCGAACGAAATCCCCCCGACCCGACCCTATCGTTGCCGCGCTCGGTGCAGCAAGAACGAAAGTTGCACCACGGACCCTCGTGCGAAGCGAGCTGTGCGAGGCCACGGGGCGCGGGTGCGCGGCCGTGTGCGCACTGTGCGATGCGACCGGAATGCGTCGCAGCGGAGATGCGACGACGACCCCGAACGAGCTAAATTCGTCGCCTCGCTCATTGCGGCGCGACCCGCCCCTCGATCGTGCAGCGAGCTCCTCGCTGCGGCCCTGCGAGCGAGCGCCGCGACCCGTCGCGGCGCCACGAACTGCTGGAAAGGACGGCAGAACGAGCGATTCGCCTCGTCGTGCTCGGCGGAGCACCCGGTGCTGCTGCGAAGCTGACCCGATCCGTATCTCCCGCGGGTCGAGCCCTTGCGGCTCCTTGCGGGGGTACGATTCGGGCGGCGTGCGGCAGCCTCGGGTGCGGCCGTGTCGGCACGTGAGTGGTTTTAGACCCGCTAGCCTCGGCAGGCTCCCTGCTTCCGTGCAGCCAACTGCCGACGCTACGGTCCCGTCAGTAGGTTCCCGGCCTCGCCGGCGACACCCTCGGTTGCCTGTGCATCAAACCCGGTCGCATCTGGGAAACGCCACGTTGCGGATGTTCCGAGCCGTCCCTTCCGCCTCGTGCGGTAACGGGAGGGCACCCGAACTCGTGCCACTCGATGCCCCCGAGTCACAGCCCTACGTCGGCTTGTTTGGACCGGCTGGGCACTCGGTGCGCGCGTGTGTAGGGCCTGCGGATGCGGTGGACGCGGAGGGGCGCGGGGGGACGAAAAAGTCCCCCGGCCCCAGACCCGAACGGTTGCAAATGTGCCGCTCTCGATGACACGACCGCCGGCCCCGCCGCGGTCCCTCGCCCCGTGCGAGCGGACGGGCGGAGGCGGCGTCGACGAGGACGTGCTACC
>JAYESA010002239.1:0-27388 GCA_036927795.1 Iris macrosiphon
CCCACTAATGCAAGCTAAGTCCAGAAAATAGGTAGCAAAATTGCAAGTTTTGGCGAGGTACACTTGCCTGTGGTTCCGGTTCGGTTTGCAGTTCTGACTTCGGCGGTAATTACAGGCGGTACTCCGGTTGCTGAAACAAACATCACCATCAGATCCAGAAAATATCAATCAGCTAGAAACGCCTGTCCTTGAGTCCAATTTAGAGACAAGGGCAGAAACGGCAGTTTCGGGTCAAAACGGGGTCCACCGGTGGGCCCGTTTTGCACCGAAAAACGCGTCCGGGTCAACGGTCTCCAAATTCATCAAACTTAGTGTCAACATGTCAGGAACGATGATACGAACCCAACGGAACTTCCATAATTGGATTTCGATGAGCCGATCACAAAATCGCCCGTCGAGCGGGGCCTGTGGGGCCCACGACACGCAATTTCGTCAACGTTCTCAGAATCGAACCAAACTTGACCCACAGGACCAGCGTATTGCTACGAGTCCGATGGCACAAGTTTCGTCTCGATCCGACATGTGTACACAAAGTTAGGGCACGTTCCATAAAGTACAGATACGGGGCGATGTCCGCGGATACGCGTTGATTCCGGTGTGCACGCACACCCGAATCGACTTCTGTAAAATCCCACACGTCCATATCGATGATGCGCACGTATCTGTGAATACCGCGCGCGACCAAGTCGTCCCGTTTGGCGGGGCGTACTCAGTTCCGGGGTGAAACAGGGTCTGGTTTTTTCCTGTTTTCGGATCGCGGTGTGCGATCACCACAGGACGCGATGCCCCGAGCGGTTTATCCGGGCACCGAGAGGGTCGTACAGGCTTCGCAATACAATTTGCGGAATCAAAAACGGAGCTACGAGCAAAAAGTTACACGCACCTGAAGGGGACCCGAAAACCAGGGTCGAATCGTGTCCGACACGACACAGGATACTGTGTCCTGTGTCCGACACAGGGACTGAATTAGGGTTAGGGTTTGGGGATTTCTCGTCGAAGCTGGGCGGAGGGCAGCCGGGCAACGGCGGAGGGCGGCGCGGTGGCTGGGGGCTCGCCGGCGGCGGCGACGCGGCTGGGGCGGTGGAGCTGCTGCCGCTGCTGCTGTTGCTGTGGCTGCGGCTGCGGTGGCTGCCGGAGGCGCTGGCAGCGGCGGGAGGAGGGTGGTGGAGGTCGGCGAGGGATGCGGCGGCGGCGTCGAGGCGAGGCCGGAGCGGCGTGGTGGCGGTGGCGGTTCGTGGAGCTGGAAGACGGCGGGGGGAAGATTTATAGGGCTGCCGGGGTTCGAGTGGGGCGAAGGAGGCGGAGAGAGGGGTGGTCGTGGGCGAGGTGGCCGGCCGGAGCGGGCGGAGGACGCGGCGGAGGCGGCGGGAAACGCGGGCTGGGGGAGAGAGAGGGGAGCCGGGTCTTGCGGGTTGCGGGTCTCGGGTAGCGGGTCGGGCGACGGGTGGACCCGACCCGACCCGATAGGGGCGAGCAGGTTGGGCTGGGCCGGGCCGATTGGGTTAGGTTTTATTTAATAATAATAATAATAATAATAATAAATATAATAAAATCAGTAATTAATTAATAAATAATTAAATAAATATTTTTTAGGCATTTAAAAATAGGTCTGAGGCCCAATAAATTCCAGAAAAATTGTCCTAAGTCCAGTTTTTCATTTTACATCCAAAAATATTATTTTTATAATATTTTAATATTATTTATTATGAATTAAAAATCATTGAATAATTAAAACCCTATTTTTAAATTACAGAAAAATCCAGAAAATTGTGAAAAATCCAGTTTTTAAAATTTTGAAAAATCAGGGGGTTTACAGTATATTTTTTTATATTTAATACATTTTTGTTTATTTATTGCTGGTGTAGTTTCTTTCAGTCATACTATATATTAGATATGTTGACACACACATGGCACCTAGTATCATGAGAGGACAATCATTAGGCGTATGGGCTTTTAACCACTCTGGTAAACCGTAGTATATAGTTCGCACTACGGGTGTGTGTCGCGCTGGTCGCTACCCCAGAGGTATGTCGATTTCTGTAGAGTCGCGCTGGTCGCTACCTCAGTGGTATGTCGATTTCTGATGTCCATTGACGGGTGTGTGAGTTGTGAGGCTTAGATCGAGTAGCCTACACTTGCCCATACGTTAAAAAGTTGTCCTCATTTGTATTCATATAGATGGTCTTGTACAGCGTACTTATTTATTTTCAAATAATATACATGTTTACTGTATTCAAATTGGCTCACTTTTCTGTATCTTGTTACGTCCCTCTGAGGACCTGGTCCTCTGTCAGGTATATCTATTCTTGAGTATTTGCAGGAGCGCAGATTTGGATGGTTATATATATTTCGTGGATGTCCTCTCTTCGAGCCCGTGATTGTTAGCTGGTATTCTTATATGGTGTTGTTGTGTTGTACTTATATTGTATTTGCTCTTATATTCGAGTTGGTAGTGGATTTGTTTCCATCCAACTATCATCCTTAGATACTTATGTTGAGATCTAGTTATATAGATGCTGGTTATTTATTCATATTTGATTTTCTGTGGATGAGATTTAGATTTTACCCTGTGACTTGTGATATATTTTATACCACTTGTGGATTTGATATTCATATTACAGCGTACGTATGGGTTATGGTTTCCATATATTGAAGTTGCCATATCCATGCGGCTGGCATACTTACGTGTCCTAGTCCTATATATTTTGGGACTGGGGCGTGACATGCATCTATAGGATTATCTTCTTAGCATCTCTCTCTTTCTCTTATCATCAATTATCATCTTATCGTATGAACGAGATAGAAGCATATACGAAACAAGACTTCTCTATAAAAGTATTTAATACAAGAGAGCATGTTCGATAGCTTGAATATCACTTATTTAGTGATTCTTACCCTTTCACCGAACGGTTATCCCAGCAGCAGACATACAAGTTAGCAACATTTGCATATATATGAATAAGGTTCTATTTTTCTGTCTGTCTCTACATCAAACAGTTAGATATACAATAAGGCCAACCTAACATGCGACCTAACTACATGATGGTCCATGGGAAACCATGCTCTATAGACACGAACAATCCCCTGATCGCGAGGACTTCATTGCCTCAGGGTGTTCCTCTGATCCCCCTTAGGGCGAACGATCCCCAGTGTCCCATGTAAATCCCCTCAACCAAAATTAGGCCTACTTAGCTTAGACAGAGAGACTAGGATTAGTTTGAATCCAATTATAAATAGAACATTGTGTTTTAGATAATTTTATAATATTTATATCACTTAGTGCACCTTACCGTTGCTTCGATAATTGGAGCACTACACTAGCATTTGCCTTCCTACAAATTTCACATCCTTATCCTAGACGTGCCAGTCTTCTATTCTGATTCTTGTATAACTCATAACTATGTCCATTTGTGCTTTATTTTAGTCACACAATATTCGTCGCAAATAATTAAATTTAATTTTATATAAATCCAACTTTGTATCTTTGTGCGTTCCAATCGAAATTGGAGACACAATCTTGACCCATTTTGTGCAACCCAAATTATGTTAATATTCTACTTTGAGTCTTCTATGTCCATGACACTTGTGTCCCACCTAATTTTAACCCTATGTACTTCCAATTAATTTTAGAACACCTATCATATTAATTTTAATTAAATTAACCCAAAACCTCACTTGGTATAATTTTTTAATTGTTTGGGACTTTTATGCAAAGTGCATTGAGGTGTCCAAACCCCATGGGACCAACACATGAAGAAACCTGTAAACCCCCTCGACCAGATTCTAGTATTTTAGGAATATTTTTCACAATTTAGGATTTATGACAATATTTTAATTTATTTTGCCTACATATCCTATTGACTTGTGCACCTGTCCATCACCGAATTATTTGGAGCTTTACCTTGACCGTTATCCCCGAACGAAGTTCACATACCTGTCCTAGACATGCCAGACTATTTTCTTGAATTTTGTGCAACTCCTAGATGCTTTATTTTGAGCCTCGTTTGAGACGCACAAATATCGTTACAAAAGTCCGTATTTTTTTCCTATTTTATTTTCTGCTCTTTACCCATCTCTGTATCCCTAGAGATTTGAGGCCCAACGTGCACCTGTTTTGCCTAAACAAAAATACGTTAATTTTCTACACTGAGTATACTACATTTAGTGTATTGACACCGTAGAAAAATTATGGTCCTACCTGCCTCTAAATAATTAGAGAACACCGTGCGCAGTATTTATTAATTTAATAAATACGGTGACCCGTATCACCCAGAAACCAGGTCCAACCCCTGCCCAGACTCACCCCCACCCCCTCGGGACCCTCACACAGCTTTTCCCTTCAATCCTGTGAATTTTAGTATTTTCGGAATCGGGTGTTTTCCCAGACAATTTTATAATTGCGCAATTTTCCAAAACTAGGACTTTACGCAATTTATGAAATTACAGGGACTTTTCTGCAAATTTCAGTACGAGGTGTCACCACCTCATTGGCCGGTGAACCTGCACCGTCCATTTGGAGACAGGACCCACCCGAAAATATCCCGAAAATATCCCAAAAATATCCCAAAAATATCTCGGAATATTTTTACTTATTTAATTAATAAAATTTCCTATAAAAGAAACTAAAAGAAAATAAAAATCAAATATCAAAAACCCTAAACCTACCCTGGCCGCAGCCGACCCCCCTAGCCGTCGGCTACCCCCCCTCGCCGCCGACGCCGAGCCCCGCCCGCCGGAGCTCCCCCTCCGCGCGGCGAGCTACCCCCCCATTCGCCGGTCTCTCCCGACCCTCTCTCTCTCCTCAGCCTCTCCTCTCCTCCCTCCTTTCCCGCTCGCCGGACCCCCACGACCCCGCCGACCACCTCCTCACCAACTCCAGCTCCTCCTCCCCCACTCCCCGTCCGGCCAGCCCGCAGCCCCTCCGGCCTCGACGAACTCCCCGAGCCCCTCTTCTCTCTCGACTGGACCCCCTGGCCGGCCTCGTCAGCCACCGCCAACCACCTTCTCCTTCTCCTCCGCCCTAACCACCCACTTCCCTCCCTCCCCCCCGCCACTGAGCCCTCCGCCACCCGACCCTCTCCCAGCTCCTCCTCCTCCACTCCGGCTGCCACCACCACCCACCATCATCATCAACCACCTCCTCCTTCTCCTCCCCGCCTGGACACACCCTCGACTCCGGCCAGCGCCACCCAGCCCCTCGTCGAGCTGCCCCGGCCAGCAGCAACTCTCCGGCTAGCCCTAACCCTAGCCTACCCCGGACACAGCAGTGGCTGACCCGGACACGACGGAGATGAATCAGGACACAGTAGCGTCGTGTCGCCTCGGTCACGAAGAAATTCAATCCTCGGAGCCCTGTTCAGGTATATTTATCTCTCTACTCGTAATTCCGATTTCAATTCCGTCAGTTGCATCGTGTAGACTATGTAACCATCTCGGTGCCCGTGCAACCCGCTCGGTGCATCGCGTCCTGTGGCGATCGCGACACGCGATCCAAAAACAGGAAAAACAACGACCTGATTCACCCCAGAACTGGGTACGCCCTGCCAAACGGGACGACTTTGTCGCACGCGGTCTTTACCGAAACGTGCGCGACGTTGATACGGACGTATGGGAATTTGGAGAAGTTGATTCGGATGTGCGTGCACACCGGAATCAACGCGTATCCGCTGACACCGCCCCGTATCTGCCTGTTCTGGAACACGCTGCAACTTTGTGTACACACGTCGGATCGAAACGAAACTTGCGCCATCGGACTTGTAGCAATACGCTGGCCCTGTGAGCCAAGTTTGGTTCGATTCTGAGAACGTTGACAGAATCCCGTATCGTGGGCCCCATAGGCTCCACTTGACGGGCGATTTTGTGATCGGCACATCGGAATCCAGATCTGGACATTCCGTTGGGTTCGTATCGACGTTCTGGACTTGTTAACACTAAGTTTGGTGAATTTGGAGACCTTTGACCCTGACACATTTTTCGGTGCAAGGCGGTCCACATGTGGACCCCGCTTTGATCGGAAACTGTCATTTTTGCCCCTGTGTCCAAATTGGACTTAAGGACATGCGTTTTTAGCTATTTGATATTTTTTGAGACTGTTAGTGATGTTTATTTCAGCATCCGGAGACTTTCCTTCTGAGGCCATAGTTTCTGACTTCTTGGCATTTGACATCTGGATATTGTATTTTGCAGCTCTTGTCAGGCAAGTATACCTTGCCTTGTTGTACTGTTTAAATTCAGTTATTGTTAGTTACATGTTTATTTATTTTAATATTATATAAATGTGCGCGTCCAAGCAGACTCGGGTGCAGTCAACGATGGCGTTGACGTTAGGACTTGTGTCTGACCTAGTGTCTAGTAGACCCACCTAAAAGTTGTAAAGTTCTTGATATAACTTCCCAGGCCTTGACACGTATCATTACACATCACAGAGTGAGTACATGTAGGGACGCGTGCCTCATGCGCGACTGGCCATCAGTGTGAGCAACACGTGTAGTGGTATTTAGCTCAGTTGTTTATTTCATAGAGACTTGCATCATAGTATGAGATGTCCACGTCGTCTTCACGATTTGTACATCTACATTGGGCGAGAAAGATATCTAGTAGGTGTATGGGACACCCCCCTGATATATACTCAAGTTACCATGCTCTTCGGAGATGGGGATTACGGTATATATAGCGAGTTACCATGCTGCTCGGAGATGGGGTATTGGTTTTCTTGTTCCCATTACCATACTCCGAGGAGGATGGGGTATTCCTATTTTATCCTTCGTTCCATGCTCTGAAGGGATGGACGATTGCAGAGTTACCCGTGTGATCGGGGGCATATAACACATATACTAGCCAGTCATGACGATTGGTGAATTATGTCAGCATATGTCTAGCCCACACATTCCCATGCGTACTACAAGGTCTTTAAATTGCATTCACTTAGATGGTTAGCACACCCCATTTATTTATTCAGTATTTACAGTATGGCATGTTATTTTTATGTATCTTGCTATGTCCCTCTGAGGACCTGGTCCCCTGCCAGGTGTATATGTTCTTGAGCATTCGCAGGAGAGCAGATCCAGGCATGTTACGTATATCCCGAGGAGGTCTTCTCTTCGAGTCTCGTGATTGTCAGACATTGTTCTTATATGGTGTGTATCTGGTTCCTTTTTTTTATATTCTATTTCGGCAGTAGATTTATTTCCATCCGACTGTCATTCTTTAGATATTTGTTATTAAGATCTAGTTACCTGATTATTGGTTATTCATATTCATATTTGATTTCTGTGGATGAGATTTAGATATTACCCTGTGACTTGTGATTAGTTTTACCACTTATGAATTACTGTTCATTATACAGCGTATGCTCGTATATATGGTTTCCATATATTGGAGTTGCCATATATACAGGCGGCTGGCATGCTTACGTGTCCTGGTCCTACGTATTTTGGGACTGGGGTGTGATATATTTTTAGTGGTGGCCCATGCAGGTCAGAGCATATTGTCTCGGTTACGTTACTGTACCGAGCAAGCCTGCACATAGGATTAGAGGATAGGATCTCTTCCATAATTGACTATGACTTATCTTCCTTCCAGTCTGTCCTACTTACATAATTGCATCCTGCTTGATTCATGTGCTTCCCTGATAAATCCTTAAGTATAGCCCCTACTAGAATATAGGAATCCTTGTTGATAGGTTGATAATTAGAGTAGTATTCCTATTAAGAACACAACTAGGGCATTGACATATCATTAAGTTCAGACTACTTAATGAACCATAACCTTCCATATTACCTAATGAACCCTAGTCTTCCATACTACCTAATAAACCCTAGCATCACTACCTATAGTTTAACTTACCAGTATCCCTTGACATATTGTTGTATGACTTGAGAGTAGTAAAAATACTCCTAGGATTAGTTAGAGAATTGACCATAATGTTGACCCTAGTCTTGAGGAACCCATAGAAATCTAAGGTTAAGTACTAGGACTAAACTCCCTTGACCAGAGTTTTACGCCAGAGACCCTTTACCCTTGTTGGCGTAAAACCCATTTGACCCCTGTTGGCATAAGAACCAAACAACTGCCTAGTTGGCATAAAATCCTAATGACTTTCTTGTTGGCATAAAAACCAGATTATGTAGGAGATTGTTCCCTTTACGCCGCAGTTATGACAACCGCTACCCACGATCCCTTAGCCTCCTTATCCTGCGTCATGAGAGCCACGTAGGTAACTGCCCTGCGTAAACCTGATGATTCTTGAATAAATAGATAACCAGCGTAGAATAAACTGATTAGGCGTAAGATATAAGGATAGGATGTGAGCGTATTGTTACAGCCTTAGCTTTCCCCAGGCATGACCAAATCCCGTGCATTAAAGGCAGAGATACGCCTTGAGCCCTGTGCAAAAAGAAACAGATTTTGACAGGATGTCTGGTTTTATCTCACCTCGAGCGTAAATGACTTGTATCCAATAAAGTCACTAAACGACAACCTGGGTCCCCGTGCAAATTCATCATCGCAACCGACCACTCGATCATTGTACAAGTACTTTTGTCAGTTGTCAGGATTCACTAATTTTGACTGACAAACTCATGAGTATCTTGTACAACTTCATGCTGCAACGCAGGAGATTTTACGCAAACCTTTTAGGCAAAACTTTACCCAGACAGACTTTTATACAAACCTTACGTACGCTAATTTTAGGAGCAGATTTTAGCGCAAAACTTTTATGCTCAGACTTTCACCCAGACTTTTACGCGCAGATTTTTACGCACAGACTTATTACGCGGACAGCTCTGAAGCTCTACCTTACTCTTCTCTGTTTTACGCGGATAGCTCTGAAGCCATGCTTTACGCCAAATTATTTTATCTCTGCTTTACGCAGATAACCTCGAACCCCTACTTTACGCGGACATTCTTGAAATCTCTGTTTTAGACAGACAACCTATTATGTATATTAAGATTGTAGAACTTAGAAGACCATACCTCTTTTAGGTCAACTAGCGACTTAGACAAGGAATTAGAATAATAACTGTAGAGATTGTAGAGTCTTGTCTTTTGTGAATTTGAATTATTTTGTACTTCTCACATCATAATCTAGCGTACTTATAATTTTTGCCTCGTAACTTGGGTCAAGTTCAGAACCCAAGTATTGTGATAAAGAATGTATCATTTTGTTGTCAGGAGTCAAAATGGATTTCACCTGGATGAACAATTGACTGACTCCTGAATGGATAACAGCACCTATGACTAGGTTGACTTAAGGATCCAGAATTCCTATAACCAACGAGTGTCAAGCCGCTTTCGAGGAATTGAAGAAGCGACTGACCACAGTACCCGTATTAACTATCCGTCTGGATCAGGCGGTTATGTGATCTACAGACGCATCAGGAAATAGTTTGGGATGCGTATTAATACAGGATAACAAGGTAATGACAGATGCATCCAGACAATTATGAGCACATGAGAAGAATTTGGAACTTGCAGCCATCGTAATTACTCTGAAGCTATGGAGACATTACTAATATGAGGCAAATTATAAGATTGCACGGCATACCAGTCAGCATTGTACCATACAAGGATTCACGTGACCAGAGTTGGTGGTCAACACCGTAGAGACAATTAAGTAATACGAGGACACTTGCAAGCAATGCAAGACAGACAGAAGCAGTGGGCAGACCGTCATCATCGTCCCTTGGAAATTCAAAGTGGACGATCATGTCATCTCGAGGATATCACCTACTAGAGACACCATTCGATTCGGAGGACGCAACAAGTTGAGATCACCTTTAGGCCGAGCTTGTCGTATCAAGAGCAACCCGTAGAAATCCTTGATCATTGAGAAAAGGGTATTGAGAAATCAGTCTTTTTTCTTGGTCCGCGTGGCATGGAAGCATGGTGCGCAAGGAGAATCTATATGGGAGCGTGTGAACGACATGCGTAAACGTTTTACGAACCTATCCGTAGACCAAGATATAAATTACTTTGTTAAATTATATCTTATGCCATCTTTGACTTCTACCGTGGCTTAGTTGTAATTTCGAGGACAAATTTTTTTATAAGTTGGGTAGATTGTAAACCCCCTCGACCAGATTCCAGTATTTTAGGAATATTTTTCACAATTTAGGATTTATGGCAATATTTTAATTTATTTTGCCTACATATCCTATTGACTTGTGCACCTGTCCATCACCGAATTATTTGGAGCTTTACCTTGACCGTTATCCCCGAACGAAGTTCACATACCTGTCCTAGACATGCCAGACTATTTTCTTAAATTTTGTGCAACTCCTAGATGCTTTATTTTGAGCCTCGTTTGAGACGCACAAATATCGTTACAAAAGTCCGTATTTTTTTCCTATTTTATTTCCTGCTCTTTACCCATCTCTGTATCCCTAGAGATTTGAGGCCCAACGTGCACCTGTTTTGCCCAAACAAAAATACGTTAATTTTCTACACTGAGTATACAACATTTAGAGTATTGACATCGTAGAAAAATTATGGCCCTACCTACCTCTAAATAATTAGAGAACACCGTGCGCAGTATTTATTAATTTAATAAATACGGTGACCCGTATCACCCAGAAACCAGGTCCAACCCCTGCCCAGACTCACCCCCACCCCCTCGGGACCCTCACACAGCTTTTCCCTTCAATCCTGTGAATTTTAGTATTTTCGGAATCGGGTGTTTTCCCAGACAATTTCGTAATTGTACAATTTTCCAAAACTAGGACTTTACGCAATTTATAAAATTACAGGGACTTTCCTGCAAATTTTAGTGCGAGGTGTCACCCCCTCATTGGCCGGTGAACCTGCACCGTCCATTTGGAGACGGTACCCACCCGAAAAGATCCCGGAAATATCCCGAAAATATCCCAAAAATATCCCAAAAATATCTTGGGATATTTTCACTTATTTAATTAATAAAATTTCCTATAAAAGAAACTAAAAGAAAATAAAAATCAAAAATCAAAAACCCTAAACCTACCCTGGCCGCAGCCGACCCCCCCTAGCCGTCGGCTACCCCCCCCCCCCTCGCCGCCGACGCCGAGCCCCGCCCGAGCTCCCCCTCCGCGCGGCGAGCTATCCCCCCCTTCGCCGGTCTCCCCCGACCCTCCCTCTCTCCTCAGCCTCTCCTCTCCTCTCCTCCCTCCTTTCTCGCTCGCCGGACCCCCACGACCCCGCCGACCACCTCCTCACCAACTCCAGCTCCTCCTCCCCCACTCCCCGTCCGGCCAGCCCGCAGCCCCTCCGGCCTAGACGAACTCCCCGAGCCCCTCTTCTCTCTCGACTGGACCCCCTGGCCGGCCTCGTCAGCCACCGCCAACCACCTTCTCCTTCTCCTCCGCCCTAGCCAACCTCTTTCCCCCCCCCCCGCCACTGAGCCCTCCGCCACCCGACCCTCTCCCAGCTCCTCCTCCTCCACTCCGGCTGCCACCACCACCCACCATCATCATCAACCACCTCCTCCTTTTCCTCCCCGCCTGGACACACCCTCGACTCCGGCCAGCGCCACCCAGCCCCTCGTCGAGCTGCCCCGGCCAGCAGCAACTCTTCGGCAAGCCCTAACCCTAGCCTACCCCGGACACAGCAGTGGCTGACCCGGACACGACGGAGATGAATCAGGACACAGTAGCGTCGTGTCGCCTCGGTCACGAAGAAATTCAATCCTCGGAGCCCTGTTCAGGTATATTTATCTCTCTACTCGTAATTCCGATTTCAATTCCGTCAGTTGCGTCGTGTAGACTATGTAACCATCTCGGTGCCCGTGCAACCCGCTCGGTGCATCGCGTCCTGTGGCGATCGTGACACGCGATCCAAAAACAGGAAAAACAACGATCCGATTCACCCCGGAACTGGGTACGCCCCGCCAAACGGGACGACTTTGTCGCACGCGGTCTTTACCGAAACGTGCGCGACGTTGATACGGACGTGTAGGAATTCGGAGAAGTTGATTCGAATGTGCGTGCACACCGGAATCAACGCGTATCCGCCGACACTGCCCCGTATCTGCCTGTTCTGGAATACGCTGCAACTTTGTGTACACACGTCGGATCAAAACGAAACTTACGCCATCGGACTTGTAGCAATACGCTGGCCCTGTGAGCCAAGTTTGGTTCGATTCTGAGAACGTTGACAGAATCCCGTATCGTGGGCCCCACAGGCTCCACTTGACGGGCGATTTTGTGATCGGCACATCGGAATCAAGATCTGGATATTCCGTTGGGTTCGTATCGACGTTCTGGACTTGTTAACACTAAGTTTGGCAAATTTGGAGACCTTTGACCCTGACATGTTTTTCGGTGCAAGGCGGCCCACATGTGGACCCCGCTTTGATCGGAAACTGTCATTTTTGCCCCTGTGTCCAAATTGGACTTAAGGACAGGCGTTTCTACCTATTTGATATTTTCTGAGACTGTTAGTGATGTTTATTTCAGCATCCGGAGACTTTCCTTCTGAGGCCATAGTTTCTGACTTCTTGGCATTTGACATCTGGACATTGTATTTTGCAACTCTTGCCAGGCAAGTATACCTTGCCTTGTTGTACTGTTTAAATTCAGTTATTGTTAGTTACATATTTATTTATTTTAATATTATATAAATGTGCGCGTCCGAGCAGACTCGGGTGCAGTCAACGATGGCGTTGACGTTAGGACTTGTGTCTGACCTAGTGTCTAGTAGACCCACCTAAAAGTTGTGAAGTTATTGATATAACTTCCTAGGCCTTGACACGTATCATTACACGTCACAGAGTGAGTACATGTAGGGACGCGTGCCTCATGCGCGACTGGCCATCAGTGTGAGCAACACGTGTAGCGGTATTTAGCTCAGTTGTTTATTTCATAGAGACTTGCATCATAGTATGAGATGTCCATGTCGTCTTCACGATTTGTACATCTACATTGGGTGGGAAAGATATCTAGTAGGCGTATGGGACACCCCCCCTGATATATACTCAAGTTACCATGCTCTTCGGAGATGGGGATTACGGTATATATAGCGAGTTACCATGCTGCTCGGAGATGGGGTATTGGTTTTCTTGTTCCCATTACCATGCTCCGAGGAGGATGGGGTATTCCTGTTTTATCCTTCGTTCAATGCTCTGCAGGGATGGACGATTGCAGAGTTACCCGTGTGATCGGGGGCATATAACACATATACTAGCCAGTCATGACGATTGGTGAATTACGT
This sequence comes from Iris macrosiphon, assembly GCA_036927795.1. Lineage (NCBI taxonomy): Eukaryota > Viridiplantae > Streptophyta > Magnoliopsida > Asparagales > Iridaceae > Iris > Iris macrosiphon. The sequence goes on from JAYESA010002239.1 coordinate 13,180, forward strand.
CAGCATATGTCTAGCCCACACATTTCCATGCGTACTATAAGGTCTTTAAATTGCATTCACTTAGATGGTTAGCACACCCCCTTTATTTATTCAGTATTTACAGTATGGCATGTTATTTTTATGTATCTTGCTATGTCCCTCTGAGGACCTGGTCCCCTGCCAGGTGTATATATTCTTGAGCATTCGCAGGAGAGCAAATCCAGGCATGTTACGTATATCCCGAGGAGGTCTTCTCTTCGAGCCTCGTGATTGTCAGACGTTGTTCTTATATGGTGTGTATCTGGTTCCTTTTTTTTATATTCTATTTCGGCAGTAGATTTGTTTCCATCCGACTGTCATTCTTTAGATATTTGTTATTAAGATCTAGTTACCTGATTATTGGTTATTCATATTCATATTTGATTTATGTGGATGAGATTTAGATATTACCCTGTGACTTGTGATTAGTTTTACCACTTATGAATTACTGTTCATTATACAGCGTACGCTCGTATATACGGTTTCCATATATTGGAGTTGCCATATATACAGGCGGCTGGCATGCTTACGTGTCCTGGTCCTACGTATTTTGAGACAGGGGGGTGACAAAACCCTATTTTTTCTTCATGTGAATTTTCTCCATAACTTTTGGAGTGTGTAACACTCAACATCAACCCTCATCAACCTTATCCCTCCATTTTGAAACAATGCAATCCTAGCCCTCTAATTTCTACATGTAAAGCCAAAGCCCCTTTCCAAGGGTGTTGACCGGCCCAAAACCCTAGGTCAACCTCAAAACCCTACTTTTCTACACATAAATATATTATTTCCATTATTTTTCTTCATCCCCATCAACTATAACCCAGCCGACATCTTCCTCTCCTTCTTTCTCGTTCCCCGTCGACCGGAGCAACCCAAGTCCGATCATCTCGACCCCGCTAAACCGCCGAGCAGCCCTTGCCTGAACTCCCTCAACTCGTCTTCTCCCTCACGATCTGCCTGACCCGAGCCTGTCGACCTCGCCTGAACCTTGAGCAACCGACGACAACGGCTATCTCCTTCGGCCATCCCAATACCACCATTAATACCCCGTTCCCGACCTCCTTTCCCTCGTCAATGACTCCCCTTACCGTGACCGCCACCACGGACACTCCTCTGCCCGCCTCCCCATTCACCCTCGTCGGATCTGCACCCCTTCCTTCGCCTGACCAGCACGACCATCACCAACTTCTCCTCCGCCTGAACCACGGAAGCCACCTCCATCATCTACACCACCACCACTGTCTCGACACAGCCACCATCACCTCTCCTCCTTGCTCTCTCCCCCTCAACGACTGAGTACAGTCGACTCGACCACCCACTGAACCACCAACCCGCGGCCGAGCAGCCCTCGCCTGACCGTTTGCCTCGTTGTTTCCGTCGACCTCCCCCTGTTCATCATTACCATTATCATCACCAATCATCATCATCACCATCGCCGTCATCGTCGTCCTCGTGCACGTACAACAAGGTTCATAGCTTACCCTCTTTCATGATTTTATGTGTGCTTGTGTGAAAAGCATAGGGTTTAACATATTGCTTCATGATAGGTTTAGTTGGTTGATTTCAGACCCGTGTCGGTGAACCCAATGACTAGTATGCGTACGCGTATGTGTATAATAAGTAAATTGGTATATATATACATACATTGTATAAGTAATTAAATGCTAAGTAATAGTTATGACTATAATGTGTTTATTTGCGGTATGACCATAGGTGTTAACTGTGGATATCCCATATTTACAGTTGACTGTGTGACCTAAAAAATTTATGAGTTGACTGTCTGATTTTGTACAGCATTTGAAGACGTGACACCCGTGCAGTTAGACGCACACTTGGCCCTGTTAGTTGACCAGTGTCACCCCTAGCGTACCCCCTGAGTCAGTGTAATTATGGTTGTGTATGTGCTAGTATAATGGCTGATGTTGTATTGTATTATATTATATGTATATAGGACCATTGGATTGTTCTACGAGACTTCAGGAGCAGGTTATTGGTACTACACAGCTTTCTTGCTAGGCAAGTATACCTTGCCATTGTACTATGATTTATATTTCATATGATGCATACATTTTATTTCTGTCCATCTATTCATATATTTTAACTGCTATATAAACTGCGCATTCAAGAATAACTTGGGTGCAACGACGGTAACGTCGTATTCTATTTTTATTATATATATGCATGTGGACCTAGTTTATGAGACCACCCCATTATCATGAGGCATTCTTATATTCCATTGGCCGTGACACATCTGTTACACGAGTGTGAGTCTCATGTAGGACACAGACTTGCATGACGGGTATGGCCTCCAGTACGTATGGGATGTGCGATAGGGAATAACTGCTGATAGAATTTGTATGCTAGAAGACTTGGCAGTTATTAGAGGTATCATGGTGTCATGGATGTGACATGCTTAGAGAATGGGGTGGGGAGAACAAGTAGTAAGATGTTTGGGCTCCTTTGCACTTTCCTTGTGTAACCCGTACGCTTCGCCGGAGATGCACGATCATGATGACCACTATATATTATATATTATCAGGCGGCCTCTGGCATTCAAAAGACGACATGCTTTTTAGGCCCCTGAATCTCCGAGAGAATCATGCAAATCCCATTTTAGCCAGATAGTCCACTTGTTGGAAAGTTGTTCTCAAATTGCATTCACATAGATGGTTAGGCGACCTATTTGATATTTATTTCAGTACCTTATTGGCGTATTTCTATGTATCTTGTTATGTCCCTCTGAGGACCTGGTCCCTTTCCAAGTGTAGACGATCATGATTATTCGCAGGAGCGCGGATCAGGACTTGCTACTTATCTTTCGAGGTGGTCTTCTCTTCGAGTCTCATTGTTCATTAGTTGATATTATTATTGTGGTTACTTTTATATTCTAGTTAATATTATTATTGTGGTTACATATATATATATATATATATATATATATATATATATATATATATATATATATATATATATATATATATGTATATTTATATATATGTATTTGTATATATTGTATTATATATACTATTATATATATACTATATAATTATTATTATTACAGTATATAATATATACAATATAATACATATAATATTATATTATTTACTTATATATATGTATTTTGTTTATTTATATATATATATATATATATATATATATATATATGAATATTACAATATATAATTATATACATATTATAATTATATTATAAATATATAAATACAGTATATATATTATTATATGTATATATATATATATATATATATATATATATATATATATATATATATATATATATATATATGTATTTCATTTTTCTTATTATTTATATATGTATGTATGTATATATATATATATTATTATATACATGTACATATATTATTTATATATATTATATTATATGTATATATACACAGATTATATATATATTTATATATATAAATAATATATGTATTTTATATTTTTAAACATATAAATAATATATATGTATATATATATTTATATACTATATGTATTACTATATATATTATTTATAGATATATATGTATATTTTCTTTTATTGTAATTATTATATATACATATGTATATATATATATATTATTATGTAAATATGTTATTAAGTATATAATATATATATATAATATATTTATTTATTTTCTTCCTACCATTTATATATATGTCTATGTATTTATATTATATATTTATATATGATTATATTTATATTAAGTATATAAATACTATATTTATATATATTTATATGATATAAATATGTATATATATATGTATTAAATTATATATATTATGTCTTTATTTATACATAAGTAAATATATATATCCTATACTATATTACGCATTATTTAAATATTATATTTACGAACCCTGTATGTCCTGAACAGAGTACACCTACCACGCAGTCAGTGACCCCAAGTCACAGGACACCTCAGACTTGACTGCAAGTACAGGTCTTTGGCACGCCCAGCTCAGAGAAGTAGGCAAGTATATATTGCCAAGTTTTTGCTGTTTAATTATTAACTGTTGAATATTATTGTTAGTAAATTTATATATAACAGTATGTATCTGAGACTGCCTCGGGTACCGTCAACAAGTACGTTGACAAGTAGTATAACTAATTTAGTCCTTAGCAGACTTATCTGACAACTGCGAGGGTATCCTAATATCCTCCTAGACCTTAACACCTGTACACGCAACAAGGTTGCACTTCATTTTGGGATGCAAGTTTACGTAGTTGATTAGCTACCAGTACGTGCGACGTGCATCACGGCTTAGCACAAAATCAGGTAAGTTACGACTTGGCATTAGTTACATTGGGCGGGAAGAACAACTAATAGGCGTATGGGACACCCACCTCTTTTATACAGATACCGCACTCGACGGAGTGATACGGACGTTATATAAATATATTACCGTTACCATGCTCTTCGGAGATGGAGAATTGCATAGTGCCCTTGAACGGGGGCATATGTGGCATATACTAGCCCGTCAATACGGATTGATAAATTACGTCAGCATATGTCTAGCCCACACTTTCCCATACGTACTAAGTTGTCTCACATTGCATTCACTTAGATGGCTAGCACACCCTCTATTTTATTTATTCAGTATTTATATACATGGCATGCTTTTATGTATCTTGTTATGTCCCATTGAGGACCTGGTTTCCTTCCAGATTTAGATGAGACATTCTACCCCACAGTGTATGGACCTGGACAGGAGACCAGATATGCCACTAAGGAGGAGTTTGAAGAGCTGTCATCAGAATCTTCCTGATCCTAGTAGCTTGTTCACCTGGAGCTGGAGCTGCTTACCTATATAGACGATACTCTAGACTATCGTATTTCTGCACTTATTATTTTGTAGTGGGTTTGTTCCCATAAGACATTATCTGATTTTGTACTATGATATTTCAGACTTAGCATTATATAAATTCAGCACTTATTCCCATATTCATTGATATTTTATGGATGAGATTAGACTTTACATGTATTAGACTTGTAGTATTCTAGGACAGCGTAGCACGTTCCTTTGGGTCCATTAAATTGGGTAATCCCTTAGTGACGTGTCAGCTGGCAAATGTCACGTGGCCTGGTTCCATATACTTTTGGGACTGGGGCGTGACAGATTAAGTGTGAATCCCTTTATGACAATATTAAATTTTGTCACCACCTTTGGAAAGTTTCCTTTAGGAGCTAAGCATCGAAGTAACTCGGACTCAAGGGCGCAAAGTGGCACTTTGTTGGCGCACTTTACACTTAGCTCGGATGCATGTTCGGTCGCTTTGCGTCGAGTCGTCATGCTGCCAGGTGCGCATGAGACCAGGTGTCCATGCCACCAGGAGTGCATGCGGCTAGGTGCCCATGCTGCCCGGAGCCCGAACGGCTTAGTGTCGTATGCGGCCCATACGGCCAAGAGAGCATGCGGTTAGGTGCCCATGCGGCCAGGAGCCCAAGCGGCCTGGTGCCTATGCGGCTAGTAGCGCATGCGGCTATGTGTCCATACGGCCAGAAGCCCAAGCGGCCTGGTGCTATATGCGGCATGGTGCCATATGCGGCCAGTGCTCATGTGGCCAGGCCTATGCGGTCAGGTCGACATGAGGCAAGGTGCTATGTGTTCAGTTTGATGTGGAGGGAGCAGAATCTATTGTTGGCGGCGTAGTATGTCTGTGCAGTATAGCGTACAGGTGGCGCATGCAGCACAGTGCGACACTGTCACCCATGTTTTGGGGAATTTGGTCGTTCATTTGGTCGGTCGACACATATGTGGCCTGGAGTTTTCTCAGGTCGCATATGTGCTAAAATCCTCTTTAAAGAGAGGTTCTCCTCATTTATGAGAGAGAGTGGTTGTTGAAAAAAATCGAGAGCACCAGTGCATATGCGGTCCAGAGAGCTCCCCTCTTAAATAGTGATTTTCGAGTGATCCGAAGGTGACTTAGAGCGTTTCAGAAGTTCTCGTGTGAACTTGCTGGATCCCGGAGGCAGATCATCGTGTAGGGCAAATCTTGCCTTGAGCACTGGTGGTTTTGATCACCCCAGCAAGGAGTTCCTTTCTTTTCTTGTGTCCGTTCTTTCTCATTGTAGCGTCTGTGAACGTAAAGAGAAGAACGTTTTCTGATTCTTGCTGTATTTGCATTTTTTTCTTTTGTCAGTTTGTAACCTGTTCGTGGTTTAGTGCTTCTGTGGAGTTGTGTGTCACTGTAGAGAAACTCTTGTGTGAATCTTAGTGCACCAACTTTTGTTGAGACGAATTCTTGTGTGAGTCTCTACTTTGTGGACATCCTCTACTTTGATCTGTCTTCAGGACTAACAATATCAATCTTGAGTATGTGCACGATCATTTTTGAGCATGTACAAGTTGTATGATCGAACTTGAGTATGTGTATGATCATTTTTGAGCATGTACAAGTTGTACTAACAATATCGAACAAGATTCCAAAAATCAGAAGGCTCCAAAATATTTAACCTCCATATATATTACTAATATGAAATCTCCATCGACAATAGAACTTTGTTTAGTTACCCATCTTTACCAATACACGGGGAATTCATACTGTTTTATCTACAAATAAATATGCAGTCAAATTCAGTTTTTTATAAGAATCTAGATGTAGGTTGTATTAAACTAGTGAAATTGACCTTTGAATTTTGAATGACAAATGAATGACAAATGCTAAGAGCACGATAATAGGAGACAACACACTTGTAGCACTTCTGTACATATTTAGGACTGTCAAAAAAATTTATAATCTTTTTTAGTTTAGGATTGTCAAAATTTTAATACAATAATTTGTCTTTAACATTTGTCTTTTGAATCTTGGTTGCAGAACATAAAGTCTTCTGATGTCCACCAATTCCACTGTTTACTTGTATGTCATAGTAATATGTGAGGCGAATGCCTTTTCGACGTAGAGTAGTTCGCATGAAACAAAATGATCACGAAAAAAAAAAGAAAAAAAAAAGAAAAAAGAAGAAGGTGAGGCCACTTGCATTAAAGAAAAGTTCACTAAGACAAGAACCACGTGTATAATTAGAAAATAAGAAAGGAAGGTCATGAATCATGATGCATATTAATATAATATAATATAAGGAAGAAAAGAAAGAAAGAAAGAAAGAAAGAAAGAAAGAAAAAACATTTGTATTTCGGAATTAGTCTCGCAAGCCAGTATATTATTTTTTAAGGAGGAGTATAAATCATAATTTAAAAAAGTCATCATCGTCATAAATACTTTTGAATTATTGCTCGCATCAACTTAGTCTCATCCAGACTCTAAGACCAAACAAGTAATATAATGAATATATTTTATTTACAACCTAGACTGAGTCAAGGGAATTATTTTTTTGTAGGCTAAATGGAAAGACAAAATGACAATATACAATAATAATAAAAATTTGAATTGTACTCCACTTTATTGGTCATATTTCAAGGTGTATTCCAGTGCTCTACCATAATGTAAGTCACTACCACATTTTACGGATTCCGTCCAACATTGATGGTCAACTGGGTTGACCCAATTTTTTGGACTAAATTATTCCCTTCTTCTTTCCAAGCCGCCGGCAGCCTCCCGCCTCCCCCGCCGTGCACGGCCCCCCTCCCCTACCTCGCTCAGCCCTTTGTCATCACCACCACCAGCATAACCACCATCATCACCACCACCACCACCACCTTCACCAATACCACCTTCACTATCACCACCACCACCACCACCACCAACCCCACCCTCAGCGTCCAGCCCCCTGGCACCCTCACCTCCCCCGCGCCCCCGCCCCCGTTCCCCCACGGTGCTGCCCCCTCCCCACCACCTTCACCACCACCAACCCCACCCTCAGCATCACCACCATCATCAACCTGCGTCCATCCCCCCCGCTCCCGCTCCCTCGCTCCCCCACACCCCCCCCCCCCCCCCCCGACGACGCCGCCCCCGCTCCCCCTCTCCCCCACGGCGCAACCCCTCTCCCGCAGCTGCAGTTTATATGCGGCCCCGCCCACCCTCTCCCTCGCTGCCCCCCTCTGCCCCCGCGCTCCCCCACTCTCTCTCGCCCTCCCCTACGCCGGTCGCGCTCCGCCTAGCTCCCCCACGCGCGCTCCGTTGCTTTCGTTGGTCGACCGAAGAAAGAGGGGGGGTGAGGAGAGAGAGAGAGAGGGGAGGAGCCAGCGACCGAAGAAAGAGGGGGAGGGGGAGGAGTGTCACTCCCAGTTTCCAAATATACGTATTTAGAGTGTATTATTTTTCTTGCTTGCATGTTTAGTATATTGCATGAGACTAGACACATTCTTTGGTTTAACTTGGTTCATGGTTTATTTGTTGCGTTAGTTTAATCATGGGTTCACCATGGTCCAAACCTCAAACCCTCCATGTATATAAGCCAACATCTCATTCTCTCTCTTCATTACTTTATTTTTTTTGTCTCTTTTGTGTTTTCTCCCTCCAAGTCTTAGGCAAGTACACCTTACATGAGAAATGAAGAAACCCTCCATATTTTGGTATGAGTTTTGGCTGGATCACATATCCTTTCTTGGGCACATTATTTCTGTAGCAGGAGTGTCAGTTGATCCTAAGAAGGTAGATGCAGTAGAGAACTGGCCAGTTCCGATGACAGTGGCGGAGGTGCGTAGTTTCCTGGGCTTGGCAGGATACTACAGAAGATTTGTGTCAGACTTTGCTAAGATCTTGGCACCTTTGACTCGGTTGACGCACAAGGAAGTTAAATTTATGTGGTCAGCGAAATGCCAGATAACTTTTGAAGAGTTGAAGAAGAAGTTAATCTTTGCACCAATCCTTACTCTTCCAGCATGCTACAGAGGATTCACGGTGTATTATGATACATCTGGCAAAGGACTTGAATGTGTTTTGATGCAACAAGGGAGAGTGATAGCGTATGCTTCTTGACAGCTCAGAGATCACGGGAAGAATTATCCGACTCACGATTTGGAGTTAGCAGCGGTAGTGTTCGTACTTAAGTTATGGAGGCACTACTTATATGGCGATCGAGTAGAAATATTCACAGATCATAAGAGTTTGAAGTATGTGTTCACTCAGAAGGACATGAACATGAGGCAGAGAAGGTGGCTAGAGTTTTTGAAAGACTATGACGTGGAACTTCAGTACCATCAAGGCAAGGCTAATATAGTAGCTGATGCACTTAGAAGAAGAGGTGGAGAACACATTCTAAAAGACTTACGAAAGATGGGTATCGAAATAGTACTTCCACAGAGTACATAAGTTCAGACCAGCCTATAGATTCAGTCAACTTTGGTAGATAGAATCAAGCTAGCTCACGCAGAGGACCCGAAGATTCAAAAGCTTCGAGAAGAATGTGAGTCAGGTCTTCGGAATGAGTTGACAATACATGCGGATGGAACACTAAGGTTTGAGAATCATCTATGCGTACCAAGCGAGAATATTCGGCAAGAAGTTATGACTGAAGCACATAGTTCTTAGTATTCTATTCATCCAGGAGGCACCCAGATGTATCAAGATATCAAGCAACACTTTTGGTGAAACAAAATAAAGAGAAAAATAGCACGTTTCGTATCACGATGTCTGATATATCAACAAGTGAAGGCAGAACAACAGAGATCCAAAATTACCATTTTACCCCTGTGTCCAAATTGGACGAAAGGGTAGTATTTTCTAGCTATTTTGCTTATTTTGAGAATGTTGGTGATGTTTATTTCAGCATCCGGAGACGTTCATTCTGAGGCTGTAGTTTTTGACTCTTGGTGTTTGACATCTGGACATTACACTCTGTAGCCCTCTTGTCAGGCAAGTATACCTTGCCTTGTTGTACTTGTTTAAATTCTGTATTATTAGTTGCATATTTATATTATATAACTGTGCGCGTCCGAGAGAGACTCTGGTGCAGTCAACGAAGGCGTTGACGTTAGGACTTATGTCTGACCTAGTGTCTAGTAGACCCACCTAAAGTTGTGGAGTTATCGGAATAACTCCCCAGGCCTTGACACATTTCTTACACGTGTTGTGAGTCTCATGTAGGGCACGGACTTGCGTATGAGGTTGGCCACATGTACGTGTAGGCGTGCGACGGATAGGGAATAACTGCTATTAGCAATGCATATTAGAAGACTTAGCAGTTATTAGTAGTCGGAGTATAGACTATCGTGGTACGATGGTCCAATCCTTGTCCTTGTTGGTTGTAAGGTTGGACTATGGTTCTAATGATAGACTATGAGCCAGAGTTACGACACCACGGCGTAGTAGCTAAGGCGTATTGTGGATACAACATGCATAGATCATTGGGCGTGGAGGACGACTAGTAGGCGTATGGGACACCCATTTCCTTTATACTGCTGCCACGTTCTTCGGAGCGATATGGACGATATATACTATACTACTGCCACGTTCTTTGGAGCGATATGGACGATATACTACACTGCTGCCACGTTCTTCGGAGCGGTATAGACGATATATTATACAGATGCCATGCTCTTCGAAGATGACGTTATTACTGAGCGTCCTCCTATGGGGGCATATGTGGCATATACTAGCCAGTTGTCATGATTGGTGAATTACGTCAGCATATGTCTAGCCTACACTTTCCCATACACTCAAAGTTGTTCTCAAGTTGCATTTCACTTAGATGGTTAGGTCACCCTGGAGTTTTACAGTATTTACTTTATGGCATGCTTTTATGTATCTTGTTATGTCCCTCTGAGGACCTGGTCCCTTTCCAGGTGTATTGTTCATGAGTATTTGCAGGAGCACAGATCCGGACTGGTTACTTACATTCCGAGCAGGTCTTCTCTTCGAGTCTCAGTGGTTGTGAGTTTTTGTACTTATATTGTTGTGTTGTTTTTATATTCTAGTTCGGCAGTGGATTTGTTTCCATCCGACTGTCATCTTGAGATACCTCATATTAAGATCTAGTTCATAGATACTAGTCATTTATTTATATATGATTTCTATGGATGAGATTTAGTTATGCTCTGAGAGATATATATGTTTACCACTTGTGAATTGTTATTCATATTACAACGTACGTGTGTTATGGTTTCCATATATTGGAGTGCCATATTCATACGGCTGGCATGCTTACGTGTCCTAGTCCTACGTATTTTGGGACTGGGACGTGACATATTCCAAACTTGTCATTTTAGAAACTTTGAAAGGGGTCTTGTAGAAGCATAAAAATTCTGCAGGCTGCATAGAGCTCATGCCCTTTGGAGCCGTATAAGAGCATTATATATGCGGCCAGATGAAAGCCGCATAATAGCCTTCATGGGTCATAGTCATAACCTATTCATACAAATTTTACTATGATTAAACCCTCATCAATCATAGTCCAAGAAGGTCTTATCTAAAATCACACAAAGAATAGTCATATGCAAAGAACAATATGCCTGGTCATGGTCATGTCTCCATCTATCTTATTACTGTTATCTCTGTCAGGGTATTCAATTAGCTATACTAACTATATAACACATCATTCATAAGGTACTAAAGAAGCAATCAATTAAAATAGATGGAAGGAACAGAAAGAAAGAACATAACTCACTAACCCATCACCTGTAGTATCGGTCTCCTCGACCGTCATCACAAATGCTCTGCCCTGCTGAGGTAGCTCCCTCTGCGGGTGATGAGAAATCTGCGGTGCTACTGGTGGCCTAGCTCCACTTCTCTGCCCTCGATCTGTACCCTAGCCTGGACGATGAAGGGTCCAGAGATAATCCTTCACCATATGCTCCGTTGATCCATAATGTAAGCACGCTCCAAGTCTCTTCCGGCACATCTTCCAAGTGTGCCCAGTTTTCTTACAATAGGTGCATTAAGGAGCATGTTGCATCCGTCTCTGAGACTGTTATGGTATCTGTTGTACTGGAGTTTGTACTAAGAAAATAATTGGTTCTTGCATTTGATATTGATGCTGATAAGCTCCAAATTGTACGAGAAACTGCTATTGCTAGTGCTGATAAGCCCCCTGATACTGTTGCTAGAATTGCGGCCTCTTCGTCGGTCCCTCACTGCTGCTGGCACCGCCAAACATATCATGGTCCCTCTTCAGCTTCAAGTTCCACTATCGCTCAACCTTGCGTGCCTCCGCAAGTATCTCAGAATATGTCTCATAGAAAGATGGAATGAAGATCTTCACTTCCCAATTCAAACCCTCGTGGAAACAGATAGCCCAAACTTCTGGCTCCCTCACCAAGTAATCCGTAAATCGGCTCAGCCTTTCGAACTCTGCGGCATACTCCTTTACGGACATGCTCCCATGTGTAAGGCTCTCAAACTACCTTCCAAAGTCCAATCTGTCCGTCCAAGCAAAGAACTTCTTCTTAAAGAGGTACTTGAATACCTCCCAAGACCGCCCCGCATCAGTAAGAAGTGGCTCATTCCTGAACCAAGTGCTGGCAACGTCGAACAGTTGAAGTCCTACCGTCTCAACCTTCAGATCCTCACTAAGACGGGACACCCTCATGAGACGCTCAATATCCTCGAGCCAATCATCAGCATAGACTATACCTCTGTCCCCTTAAAAAATTGAGGCTCTAGCTTCTTGAAATTTTGAATATTATCCAGCTTGAGCTGAACATCATGTGGCTGTGGAGGAGCCCCTCTCTGAACTGCTGCAATAGCTACCTAATGGGCATTTTTTATACTCTGTCGCATCATATCTGACTGCCTGTGCTGGGCCTCTATCTGTGCTCTATGTACCTCCATCATCTCTCTAAATAGTGCAACCATCGGCGCGGCATCTCCTGACAATGGAGGTGGTGAAAGTCCCTCCGAAGCAACTGGGGTAGTCCTCGGAACAGGTGAAGGAGAACCCCCCAAGGCAGCTGAGATTCCTACATGAACTGATGTCGTAGGAGGTACAACCTCTGCTGTCTGAGTGGGAGGTTGAGAGGTGGCAGACCTCGCAGAAGCTACTCCCGATCGATGGGATCTGGTCTTCGGCGGCATCCTGAAGACAGATCAAAATAAAGAGATCAATTCGACACAAGATAAGATATTATCAAGGAAGGACAACAATATTCAAAGTATTCAGAAGGAATCAAAAGTAGCAATTTCAAATTAGATTGGAGTTCCTAGTTGTGATTGAGTATCCCTCTCTCATCCTAGTGTCTTATATCCTATATCATATCGCAGGCTCGCAGTAGTACAACTAAGTTGTCGTACTACAACGATATCACACAACTTGCGAAGTCTGACCTGCATGGGCCACCACAAAAATGTGTCACAACCCGCACCCAGTGAATAGGCACGAGTACGTGGGTACGTCCAGCCTACGTCGCAACATCGGCGGTAGAACGTTATCTTGGTCAATTATACTATCTAATTATCTCATAATAATATATAATCTGCCAATAATATCTTAACTCCAAGAAGGAGGGCAGCACAATACTCAATCATAAATTTATAGCACGATAAGATATCAAAGAAGCCTAACATAACTATGCAGTCTAAATATAACAACAACAAATATAAACAATATCCAAATCCAATATATGCCGGAAACAAATCCGGTACCAAAATGCTAAATAGAACTAACTATGCTAACTAGTGATTCCGGCTAGATCTTCCGGCAGTCACCCCAGAACTAGTGGGTCCATATCTGCATCATCTATAAGTCGAGGTCCGTAGTGCGTCGGACACCAATCTCTTGGATCCTATGAAAAATATTATCCAGTCAGGAATAAAGCGAAGTACAACCCAATAACAATTTTAATTAATTAAAAAAACTATAAAACAGTAAAATAGATGATGCTACATACGATGAGAATATAACTTATGATCTAAGAACAATGGAGGAACGGGCAAACTAGCAACAGAAATATAAATCAATGCGTACAAGAATGGAGGAGATGAACTATAATGTCAGAAATAGAACATGGTAATCTATGAACTGAGTATGAAGTATACAATATACTATGTGTTTGAGATACTAACTAGATATGTGATCGGCTTGGGATATTCAATGATTACATTAAGGATCTAACTCAACCATACGTGAAGTGCATGATTAGTTAGTAGCCAATAATTATACTACTAGCCGATAGTTTTTGTCACATATTTAATTGGTATTTCTTCCGCCCCGACTGATATGATGGATCGAATCATGACACGTTACTAGCCAATGTATCCAATGTTTAACATATAATATTCAATGTTATCCAATACCAACAAGGAGCAGTATTCGATACTGTCACGCCCCAA
>JAYESA010002240.1:0-2500 GCA_036927795.1 Iris macrosiphon
AAATTTTTCATCATTTCTTGTGTCTGTGCAAATATCCAAATTTAACGGAGCTCATTTACAAATATTGCATTAGGTGTCAACACCCCATTGGTTCAAACAATGGAGAAGCCCTAATATTGGACTAGTCACCCAACCCTCACCCTTGCATGAAGGAATCCTCCACGTCAAATCCATGACCACACATTCAAAATGGGTGCATCATCACCATTCATTTTCCACTCACATATCCTATTAATGTCCCTCAAGGCACTCTTCCCAACCAAGCCCTAATCCCCAAACCTAGGGAAGCCCCCACCTCTTTCTCTCCTCCCTCCTTACAAGCCCTCAACCGTAGCCACCCTCCTTCCTTTTCATTTTTCTTTCTTCTTCTCTTCTTCTTCTTCCTTTCTTCTTCTTTTTCTTCTTCTTCTTCTCCTTCCCTCTTTTAAATTTGGAAAGAGAGGGAAAATCAACACTCCCCCTCCACTGTTTATCCGCCCTGACCCCGGCCATCTCCGGTCAGCTGACCCCGACCCCGACGAAGCCCCTTCATCCTCAGCTCCACCCTCCTTCAGCCGACAACCCGCGTCGAGCCGCTCCGCCACTGCAGTCAGGCTACTGCTGCACCTCGGCCGAGCCACCTCATCAGACCTGAAACACATCCCTTACTCCGTTTATCTCCTCCGGAGCCCCCTCGCTGCACCACCGCGAGCCACACCACCACGAACATCACCACCAACCGTCTTCCCGCTGTGCATCAACTCTCCGTCGACTGAACGCGGAGCTGCTACATCCCCTCCGTGCGAGCCTCCACCGCCCTACAACACCAGACACCCTACATCCCTCCAGCCACTGCTCTCCTCCCCAGCCCGAGCTTCTTCCCCGACCTCCACCTGAACCCAATCCACCACCACTCCTCGACCTCACTCCTTTCTTCCCGCGACGATCCGCTGGACCACAATGAGCCGTATCCCCCTCTGGACCTCTCCCCTTCCCCGAGCCCAAAGCTCCCCCTCCTGAGCCGAGCATGTCACAACCCGCACCCAAAAAATTGGGCATGAGTCGTGGGTACGTCCAGCCTACACCGCAGCATCGGCAATAGAACGCTGTCTAGGTCAAACTATCTGATAATAATCTCACGCAATCAATATATAAACCTGTCAAGATCTTAACTCCAAACGGAGGAGCAATATCATAATGATAATCACAATTGTAGCTCAATCACGAATCTAAGCACGATAAGATAACACAGAAGTCTAACAACTATAAAGTCTAACCAATAACAACTACTACAACAACCACAACATCAATAATAATAATACAACATCCAAAATCATATACAATCCAAGGTCTCAATCCAAAACAGGAGACAAATCCGGTACTAAAAGCTATAAAAAACAATAATAAGGTCTTAGTGATCCCGGCTACCAATTCGGAAATCACTCCTAAACTTAGTGATCCCGGCTACCAATTCGGAAATCACTCCTAAACTAGAGGGTCCCTGTCTGCACCATCGACAGGCTCAGGTCCATAAAACGTTGGACACCACTCCTCCAGGTACTCTGGAAAAAATATGTCCAGTCAGGACTGGAGCAAGTACTTCTCTAACAATAGTTCCATTTAAATGATAAAAACTATAAAACAGTTATAGCAAGTAGCAAGGAGAATAAAATAAAGTATAAAACAAGAAATATATATGTCACTGGTGCATAAAGGTAAAGATACAGGAATATCAGAAGTAAGATAGTAATGACTGTAAGATACAAGAAATCTACACTAAGAGTAAGTCTATGCACATGAACGTGTAGTGACTCCAGCATGAAATACATGTAGTGAGTCAAGTCCAGAAATATGTAAGTGAGACCAGCAAGAAATACAAGAGAGTCCAGACTATAAAGAATGAACTCGGTATCTTTGAAATACTTGTTTCAACATGTAAACGGCTAGGGGGTAAGTACGGCTCACCGCGCACTGGGTGCGCGGCTGCTATCATTCCAGATTAGACTAGAGGGGATAATTCTGATGATTCCAGATAGAAATATTTACATGTCTACTCGAGTATTTCCCCGCCCCGACTAGTACAAGTGAAACCACGACCCGAACGTAAATCAAGATGAGTCCAGCCTGAAACATAAGTGATGCCTGTAGGTGATGCCAGTAGTGATTCCAGAATAGAGGCCAGAAACATGAAATAAATATGTGTCACAAGTAAATAAATCCAGAAATACCAGTCCGTGTCCCGTGTTGTACCAGAATAATCAGATGATACTATACTAGAAGATGAATAATAATAATCATCAGATAATAAAAACTATCAGAGAATGTACTCGCCTGACGTCTTGAGCAACTGGCGATCCGAACTGGTATCGCAAGGACCTAATACGAAAAACAAGGTTAAACAGATTTTTAATGAGTTAAACAGATATAAAATAATTAAAAATAGGCTTCTAAGGTCGTTCTAGGTCAAACGGGTCAAACCGGTGAAATCTGGGTCAAAAAGTCAACTATGGGTCCAAAAAGT